>NIVC01003366.1:5000-10000 GCA_002269645.1 Macrostomum lignano | reverse complement strand
GCAAGGAGAGGGTAGGGTGGCTGTGCAAGGGGAGGGTGGGTGGCTGTTCAAGGGGAGGGTGAGGTGGCTGTGCAAGGGAAGGGTGGGGTGGCTGTGCAAGGAGAGGGTAGGGTGGCTGTGCAAGGGGAGGGTGGGTGGCTGTTCAAGGGAGGGTGAGGTGGCTGTGCAAGGGAAGGGTGGGGTGGCTGTGCAATGGTGAGAGTTGGGTATAAAGTAGTAGGTATATATTCCAAAGTAAAATTCCAATCATTCCATTAATTCTCCATCATTTTCCAGCATCCACGTGATCTCAGCCTTCGCAGCCGTCGAAAACTCCAGCTCGCTGGGCGAGCGCATCAGCCGCTCGGCGCCTGTAGCCTTCAAAGCGGGTTCCACTGCCAGTGTTCCGTTGACTTCAGCTGGCAACGATGTCGATGCGTCCCAGAAAGCATCATCCTCCAAGCAGAAGGTCCAGATGTTGCAGAAGGAGCAGCAGCAGCCGCCGCCGATTCCGCAGCCCCGACTGTTCGCGGTGTCCTCCGGTCCCAATCGGGTCGCCGTCCGCTGGGCATTCGACGAATCGGCGGCGACAAGCGGCGTGGAGCTGGCCGGCTACCAGCTGCTGATCAACGGCGCCCGTCGTGGCGGCCTCCTACCGTCGCAGACCTCGCAGACAACGTTGGAGCCGCTGCGACCGGGTCGGACGATTCGAGTGGCCGTCCAGGCCGCGGCCTTCGTCAGCTCGAGCTCCGGTGAGGACGGCCGCGTTGGCGAGAACGAGGATGACGATTTCCGGCTGGGCCCGGCGTCGGCGACTCTCCGGGTCGCCTGTCCGCGGAGGCCGTCGGCGCCGGAGCCATCCGTGTCGCCCGCCCCGGCGTCGGCTGGCGTCGCGGGCGGCGCGGCCGCCACCGTGTCCTGGGCGGGCGCCCCAGACGATGCCGGAGTCAGCCGATATCGGTGGGTTCCGTTTGCTTTTTGGGAGCGTTGATTTTTTTGAAGAGTACGTTCGATCGTCACTGGCTTCCGAAAATTACAGTAGCTAATTGTTTGATTGTGAAGAAGTTGGCCTTCGTCAGTCAGTCATCCAGACGCTGGTCTCAGTTGTGCACAGGATGCTTCTTTTATAGCGACACTTCTCGGGCTATGTGTGAAATTTTACGATTAAAATCTCTATTACTCTACTTCTCTGAGTAGCCTAAATTAAATCTGTCACAAATGGATTTTAAAAAAACTAAATAGGCACCTTAGCGTTCTAATTCTAAGCTAAGTGCGTCTTCCTGAATGAACGGATACTAATTAATGTCTTTAACTAACCCCAAGTCCTCTCCTTTACCAATTCAACAGCGTCTACGTCGACGGTCAGTGGCACGGCGATTTGAAGGCGTCGCCAAGTCGTGGAAACTATTTTTATTACCTATCGGATCTGCAGCCAGGTCTGGCTTGCGAAGTTCAGGTCAAGGCTATCGCTGGTAGCGACGAGGTAAGAGAGATTTAACTGTCGAATTCCATATATTGGAAACGATCAATAAATCAACGATTTTGCACAGGTGGATCCGCAATCTGACACGGTGACTTGCCTCTGCGAGAGCGAGCTCAGTCAGCCGCCTCTGCGCGTCACGGGCGCTTCAGTCACGCAGAGTCCCGAGCTCAAACTGGAGGCCCTGGACTCTGACGGTCTGACCGTGGCCTGGGATCCGCTGACACCGGAGTCCGGCATCTCCGTGAGTCTTGCGTTGCATTTTTAGCTTAACACCCCTCCTGAATTATGATTGGCTGAGGGATATGACGTCATCCTCTCTATCCCCATATGAACATCCCACCCCACGCCTGTCTTGATCATTCCTGAAATCTGATTGGCTGACGTACACGACGTCACGTCTGATCCCAGCTCTACTTCTCATTGGCTCTGGATGCTCATCTAAATTTAATTTAAATTCGACTTGAATATTCACAGTTTCATAAATATGAAATTTTCACAGTTACAAATAAAGCTTTCATTGAGGAACTAGAAAAACTTTCAAAGGCTTTGATTGCCATAGACTCGAAAATTGATGTTAAAACGATGTGTCGTGCATTTCTGCAGTTCCTCTGGTTAATCCAAGCAAAAGCATGTTGTTAAATTGCTCAGCTTTTGGCCAGCTCAAACAAAGCTCCATTCTCAACTGTGTCCGCAAATGAGAAGTCTTAGTTCGTACGCGTGAGTCACGCGGACACAGGAAACATGCCACTCGGTACTGCTCAGCTCTCCGACCGAACCAATGACGACGCGAAACTGGACGAGTTTTTAAACCAATCAGCCGCTCCAAATGCAACAACTCGATTCCTTGACGAGGAGGAAGAGGAGGAAGACGTCTATGACGAGGATGACACCTGCAGCGAGGTGGCGGGTCAGTGCGGCAGCAAGCCTTACCTGGACAGGTTCGCCTTTGTTACCCACGCGGAGGTGCACCCGGTAGCTTACTGCGAGTACGAGGTGACGGGTGACGCCGGGCTGCCATTCTTGCGAGCCATGGTTCAACGACGATCCACCGGGTGCTGCGGCGGCTCCACCAACCAGGGCTTCAATCTGTTCATCTCGGACATCAGCAGCAAGCAGACTGTTGTGAAGCTGACCTGCGACCAGCACTGGGCTGTAACGGTCGAGTCGCCACCAACAGAGGTCATTGGCTACGTGAGCGTTGAACGAGTTCTATGCAGCCTGCGGTTCACCATCAAAGACATTCACGGCACCGCCCGTATCCTCGTACGCATGCCGAAGTACTGCCAGGCCAGCTGCAAACGGCACCGCTTCCGGGTGCTGCTACCCGACGAGTCCGAGGAGGTCGCCAGCATCACGCGCCGCCTCATCACAGCGGTCGAAATCGATGAAAAAGGCCCAGTGTACACCCTGCAAGTGGGGGAGATGATGAGCACAGATATGAAAGCGATGCTGATTGGCGTTATGCTCATGTTTGACCGGAAGCTGTTCGATAGTCACTAGTGGATTAGCAGCGCAAACTTTTCCTGGCAAACTTTTGGTTTCTTTTGTTTTGTTTTGATTGATTTCTTTCAACTATACAAGCTTGAACGTAAATGATATTTTATTGATTTTGAATCTTTGCAATTCTGTTGCTTTTAGAAACCAACAATTTGATCGGGGTACCTCTTCCGGGATACCTCTTCCGGTAATTCATCCTCGAGTATCGTTCACTCGATACCGCATTCAAATTAAATTCATTTTTAGGCTCGTACGTGCACCAAGAGCGCGTGGCCTGAACTTTTCATTGGGAGGGGATCGAACGTCTGAACGTCAGTTTCAGAGGCGCCACCTCAATTAGGAGTTTTCGAAGAGAATATCATGAGCTCGCTAGTACCAAGGGGTGCTAACACTTGGAGCTTGTGACATCAAAAATACCCCCCTCAAACTGCAGAATTCACACAGCGCTTTAGGTAAATAGCTAGTCTGATTGAGACTTAGACAGTTCGATCTTTTAAATATTTACGAATTAAACCGATTTAAACATTAAATCACGCCTGCAGGGGTTCTAGCCTAGTGGTTATGAGCGTAGGTAATTGAGGGTGTGTGTGGCGACCCCCCCCCTAGTGCTTGTACGGAGCAGCCGTACGCAGCCTTCAGATGCGCATAGCTGCGGCTAAGCTGTCGGTTGCACATCTGGCCAATAAAGCAGTAATCATTTATTATTATTATTATTATGCCCGCAAAGTCTACTATAAGTAGCACAAAAAACCACCAACCGACAGGGCTATCAAATATTGCGCGACGGTCGGCCCTACGGCCAGCCAATTCCGGCCAATCAGCTTCGATTTCGCGTCGACGATTTGCCGGCTGGTGGTCGAGTATCGTTGCAGCTGGTTGCCATGACAACCGGAGCAGAACGCTGCGCCCCCGGACCCGTGCTGTTGGTGAACTGCGCCGCTGCTGGGAGCGGCGCCAACGGCGGCAGTAATGCAGGCCGTCGAAGTAGCAGCGCGTCCAGTCGACCGCCAAGCGAAGCCCAGCCAGCTGGAGTGACGTTCCGGCCAACCACTGCAGCAAGTGAGTAGTGGCCTTGTAGATAATTTGTTGATCGTGTCATTTGTCTTTGTATGAATAATATAATTCCTAATCACTCGTGCAATGTAAGAATTAGTAGATTTTTGATTATTAGCAATTTAGATTTCTTTTTAACAATTGTACGGCGTTCAGAACAAACGTTATTAATTTCTAATAATTCTCGACGTAGTTACATAACAATGTAAATATTTCACCTGAAACGTTGCTTCATATAAAAACAATATTAAAAATAAATTTTTCCCTGTTTACTTGACATGGTATCACTTTATAATTTTGTACTAACATAAAACCTTTTAAATTAGATATTTTACAGTTCACAATCAATATCTAACAAATTTTCAAGTAACACTTTCATATATTGATTCCTCCCTTTTGCAGACAGACTCAAAACTGCTAAAAGACGTTAAAACTGAACGAAAAATTTTTGAATTTATTTAAAGTGACTTTTTGCACAAAAGAGAAGATAATCTTGCCAAGGCACGAATGCGCTTCAGTTTTTTAGATTGTCTTTATAAGCTTCGCAATAGCTAGCCTCTATAGCTTGCTTTAATTTTGGCACGTGGGAAAATATTATTCCAAGCACTTCCGTTTTGCACTAGGATTTTTACGAGAGTATTGACAATAATTAGACAAAGAAGTTGTTTATGAATTCCAACAAATTAAATTAAGCTAATGCTCACTACAGGCGGTATTTATAAATGCAGCGTAAGTCTAAAAGTTTTAGACGGTCTCTGACTGTTTTTACCCTGGCTGCCTTCTGGCGGCATTTCTCGGGTTGTGCACAATATCCAATTGACCTGCCCGTCGGGTAGCTCCATCCCAAAGTGCCCTCACCGGAGGTGATGTGCATTCCAAAAAAAACTTTTCTAAGTACTCGTATTTAAATACTTAATACTCACCAGGGTTCTGGTGACTCCTGATAGGAGCCTCGCCCTTGGTAAATAAGCTGCCCAGACTCTCCAAT
>NIVC01003365.1:0-101607 GCA_002269645.1 Macrostomum lignano | reverse complement strand
AGCTGTTACTGAATTGCTGTATACAGTTTCTGTCAAATTGGCTGCTAAGGTTTGCTCTCCTTAAAACGGGTCAGCTGAACCCCCTTTACACTCCAGATCTGCTACTGCCAAAAGCAGTAAATAATACGTCGTGAATTAATTGCACGTTTTCGACACTTTTAGGGCAATCTAGCTACTCAAAAGGTCTAATTATAGATTTTTTCGTTTCCAGAGCTCATGTGACACAAATTATAGTTTTATCATGGAGAGTCAGCTGACCATTAAAACCTACCCTTCTAGATCGCAATTGAGGCAACCAGGAGATGACTATAGTGTGTGACTATAGAGCAATAATATAGGGTAGAGAAAAGACAGGGCCAGAACCGATTTGATGTAAATCGATCAAGGCGGCAGGTAATGTACTTTGCGTTTTAGACTTAGGGTGTGACTGTAGGGCAATAAAATTGGATAGAGAAGAGACTGGGACAGGACTGATTTGATGTACGAGCGTACATTTATCAAGGCGGGAGACGGCAGGTAATGTACATTGCGGTTTAGACTTAGGGTGTGACTGTAGGACAATAAAATGGGGTAGAGAAGAGGCAGGGCACGGGGACAAACTCATCTTAAGTTTATCAATGTGACAGATAACTTTATTGTTTCGTAGACCTAGTGTGCGTCAGCATTTGGGCAATAAAATTTAGTTAAAAAACTTAAGGGGCGCAAAGTTGGCCAGGGTTTTTAGGTTGTTTGCTGTAACTGACTTGAAATCTTGGCTGCGTCACGTGATTCTGATAGCTTTCCTGAGAATTAGGCAATCAAAATAGTTTTTTCAACGCAGGCATTGATTGTGGTAACTATACTATTGTTTTGTCAGTCTTTATCAATTCTCGTACACGCACGTAATTCCTACTGATGCTACTCAGCTAATTGAACAAACCAATTCGAATCTTTGTTAGTATTGTGCTTTTTCTATTGTTTAATGGCTTTATTGTGATGCAACACAGAAATAAACTATATGATTCCTTATTACATCACTTCGACATGTCGATCTAATTTAAACTCTGCTGAATCGGAGTGAGCAGACTGCGCTCATATTTTAACAATCGAAATGATTGGCAGTGATTTTTCATAAATTTTATTTATTTGTCAGGACGCGAAATCTGCAATTACGCTCGTAATACTTGCAATGGAGAATGAAATGGTTAGAGAGAAAGGACCAGGGGCAAAGTGAATTTATGAGCGTACACTGCAGTTTAGGCTTAGGTTGGGACTATGGGGCGATGAAGTGTAGTAGATAAGGAACGGTCGTTTCACAAGATTGAGACTTCCCAAGATTGAGACTTCCCAAGATTGAGACTCCACAAACTCCAAACTCCACAAACTCCAAACTTCACAAGCTCCAAACTCCACAAACTCCAAACTCCACAAACTCCAAACTTCACAAGCTCCAAACTCCACAAACTTCAAACTCCACAAACTCCAAACTTCACAAGCTCCAAACTTCACAGCGTCGAAAGCTCTTGCTAGTTAGTCACTTCCGCTAGCGCAAAACTGAAGCTACTGATTCGAGCTTGTAAAAGCGATCCAGAAGGGAGCAGAGATAAATTTACATAATTTTTGTAAATTATGTAAATTTAGGGGCCGTATAAAGTATATACCGGCTAGGGGCCGGTAAGGCGCCAAAACAGAAATTCGTCACTCGAAAGCTCCAGCCGAATTTTGGCCCCTAGGGATTTTGTTAATTAGAAGTTCCTCTCGAATCGCCTTGTAGAGCCGGCCTAATCAAGCCAAGACACGACAGGTGAGTCAAATATTCCATGGGATTCGGGTAGACAGTTCCAGTCTTCCTGGCCTGCCTCTCGCTTCTTCTCATCTCTTTTGCACCTGTCTTGCCTCGCCTGAACTCGAGTACGAGTCCAAGGGGACGTTGCCCCTAGCAACGCCCGGGCCGCTTCGAAAATAACACGCTCCGATGGGGGGAGAAATGATCGGCCGGAGGGTCGGGCGGAGGTTAGGGAAGACGAGGACGCAAGGTGAGAGGAATCTAGAAGCGTTCCGTCCACCTACCTGACGTCTCTTCGCAGCCTCGCTCTCCATCGCATATAAAGAGACAAAATTTAGTTGCTACCCGAGACGCTGTCTAGCTCGTATACCTGAAAATCAGCGTAGTTTTTATAGGCGCTAGCAGCTGTTGCAATGGACGGTGAGTGCTTTCCTTGTAGTTTTGTGTTTGCTTTGCGGGACTTGCCTAAGTAAACTCTTTTTTTGTTGTCAAGGTTGACTACATTTTTTATATCTTATTAAGATTGCTGACCACGAAAGGATGTTTAAGAGCTCTATTCCAAGCATCTCATCCTGCCTGAGCACTCTCCTCTCTAAGCACTCTATTCCAAGCATCTCATCCTGCCTGAGCACTCTCCTCTCTAAGCACTCTATTCCAAGCATCTCATCCTGCCTGAGCACTCTCCTCTCTAAGCACTCTATTCCAAGCATCTCATCCTGCCTGAGCACTCTCCTCTCTAAGCACTCTATTCTGAGCATTCCATCCTTCCTGGGCACTCTCCTCTCTAAGTACTCTATTCCGAGCATTCCATCCCAACTGTTGTACTAATATTTCATGGCTTGTATCATAACTCCTTACCATACAGACTGAGCACTCCTTTCTAAGCACTCCAATACAAAAGCAACTGTTCTACTCCCCAGACTTCATGATCGCGGCCGATGTCACTCTGTACTCGAACCCCTTGGACATGGCTCTCAGCGGCGCGGCCTCCGAGGATGTGACAGCAGCGGCTGCGGCTGCTGCGGCCGCATCTTCTTCAGCTAAAACAGAAAAGATCGAAAAAAATCCGACCGCTTCGACCGATAAGAAGGACGACGAGATTCACGTGGCTGCCGATCTGACGGAATACGTGAGCCCGATGATCAAGATTGACAGGGGCCAGCACCTGGCTGAGTCTAGCAAGGCACGAGCTCCTGGCGGCTCTGCTGAATAAATTTTCATTGAGCGGTGATTAAGCGAATGCAACTCCTGTTGATAGTCCATCAACAATGACACTCCATAGATAGCTTTACCATGGACACTCGATAGATAGCTGTACCATAGACACTCGATAGATAGCTTTACCATAGACACTCGATAGATAGCTTTACCATAAACACTCGATAGATAGCTTTACCATAGACACTCGATAGATAGCTTTACCATAGACACTCGATAGATAGCTTTACCATAGACACTCGATAGATAGCTGTACCATAGACACTCGATAGATAGCTTTACCATAGACACTCGATAGATAGCTTTACCATAGACACTCGATAGATAGCTTTACCATAGACACTCGATAGATAGCTTTACCATAGACACTCGATAGATAGCTTTACCATAGACACTCGATAGATAGCTGTACCATAGACACTCGATAGATAGCTGTACCATAGACGCTCAATAGATAGCTGTACCATAGACACTCGATAGATAGCTTTACCATAGACACTCGATAGATAGCTGTACCATAGACACTCGATAGATAGCTGTACCATAGACACTCGATAGATAGCTGTACCATAGACGCTCAATAGATAGCTGTACCATAGACACTCGATAGATAGCTGTACCATAGACACTCGATAGATAGCTTTACCATAGACACTCGATAGATAGCTGTACCATAGACACTCGATAGATAGCTTTACCATAGACACTCGATAGATAGCTTTACCATAGACACTCGATAGATAGCTGTACCATAGACACTCGATAGATAGCTTTACCATAGACACTCGATAGATAGCTGTACCATAGACACTCGATAGATAGCTTTACCATAGACACTCGATAGATAGCTGTACCATAGACACTCGATAGATAGCGTTCTACCATAAAAATGTTTTTGACTGAACGATATGGTAACATCTGTAGACACTACATCTAAAGACATTATTTTTATTTACATTATTTAAGAAGTGTAGCGCCCCTCTACTCGCGTCTAGTGTGAGTAAATGACAAATACAAAATATTTTTATTCTTCTATTACAAATATTTACGCGGCAATTAATTACTTTACTGTTTAAGTGAACCGAGTTGTAGTTAAGTTAAAAATAGAATCCAGCTCGTCAGAGCAACTTCATTTCTCATAATTGCAGCATGCTAATAATAGCTCTCCGTTCCCGATCACACTCGGTCGCCCTTTGCAGGCACTTTTAATTACGCGCAGACACTGTATTCAATTCTCTGCTCTCAGTTCGGTTAAATAATTGTTCCATTCCTCGTATTTATAGCCTTGCTGACGTGTTTCGTTCCGATTACTGATAGCACCTAAATCTCAAGTCTCAACACAAGCAAGCGATTTCCGTTGTACGGTAACTTCTAGTGTTCCTTGTCTCAACAGTTGCCGTCCCTACCAGGGACAGGATTTTAAGCCCGAGTGGAATTTTTATTTTCGCGACGTTTTATAACTCTAGGGTCTTAGAGGCGAAGCGTGAGGTGGGTGTCAGGAGGGAGTAGGGTCTGAGCTAGGCGAAGCGTGAGGTGGGTGTCAGGAGGGGGTAAGGTTCATAGTTAGGCGAAGCGTAAGTGGGTGTCAGGAGGAGATAAGGTTCATAGTTAGGCGAAGCGTAAGTGGGTGTCAGGAGGAGATAAGGTTCATAGTTAGGCGAAGCGTGAGGTGAGTGTCCCTTGTTTTTTGAGAAAAATTTTTTGTTAAAAGACAGATTATATTACTTGTTGTTTAATCGTCGCACTTGATAAAATATTTTAAAGTATATTTGTGGATGACAGAGTAATAACCTTTAATTTTAATTACTATTTTTCAGCCCAATCAAAATAAAAATCTTTCTTTCGACAGTAGCACAACAAAAATCGATGAATTTTTTTCGGGGATCTCTTCAACCAAAGTTTTGCCTGTCAAATGTTAAATATCCGCAGTATTGAATAGTTTAGAGTTTAGATTAGGTTTCGTTCGATGGAACACAGCTATAGTTTAGTTTGGTATCACGCAGTCCTTCACAGCTTGTCTATTGATGTTGTGTGATTCTGTGTCTTGTGCTAAGCACTTTTTGTTTAAACAAATGCTATTCCCAATTCATTTTAACGTCTTTTTTTCTACACATTAGCCTGATGGATTGCAGTTAATACCAAACAATATTACTAGAAGTAGTAGGGAAAAGTTTTAACAAAACAGCATTGAGACATTAATCTCTGCTTTAGATTAATAATCTATGAGATAAGTTTTTGTCAAACCAACCACCGGATTCAGGTTCTCTAGAGAGTTAATAAATCTGATTAGTATCCTCAATCTAATGTTGTCAGCTGGGTGGTTCAGGTGGATGGGCACGGCACCTGCTTGCAGTGGCACGCGCCCACGATCGGCATCCGAAGCTGGCGACTCTCGCCAGATTTGCACTTCACTGTCAGCGTAGTGGGCGAGTACTGCACCCTGTCAGGCAGGCAGCCGGTGCAGTGAGCGCCTGGCAGCTTCAACAGGTACACCTGGCTGCTGTCGGCGGCTGCGACCTCGGCGGCGACAACGTCGGAACGTCGCGGCGCGATCAGCGGCGACGCCTGCGGACACTGGCCGCGGCAGTGCGGCACCCGGATTGGCGAAGTCAGCAGGCAGGAGTCGTCCAACTTCGAGATTGACACCTCCTCGCGCGAGCAGGCGGAAGCCGAAGCCCGGTAGCAGCAGCGGTTGGGGTCCTTCGCCTTCTGGCGGTGCGAACGGTCGTGTTGCATTAAATAGATTCTATGCATACTATGCTACTTTCTGTTTGGGCATATGGAGTGCACATTACTAACATTTTGTGATAAAGTGTCACATATGTGGATGGTTTTGACCATCGACAAAATCTCGGAACCCTGCCTCATTGAGTGAGACTGTACCTCCCTGAGTGAGATTGTACCTCCCTGAATGAGATTGTACCCCTGAGTGAGACTGTGCCTCCCTGAGTGAGACTGTGCCTCCCTGAGTGAGACTGTGCCTCCCTGAGTGAGACTGTACCTCCCTGAGTGAGACTGTGCCTCCCTGAGTGAGACTGTGCCTCCCTGAGTGAGACTGTACCTCCCTGAGTGAGACTGTACCTCCCTGAGTGAGACTGTGCCTCCCTGAGTGAGACTGTGCCTCCCTGAGTGAGACCGTGCCTCCCTGAGTGAGACTGTACCTCCCTGAGTGAGACTGTACCTCCCTGAGTGAGACTGTACCACCCTGAGTGAGACTAAGACTTGCCTCCTAAGCCAGACTGCAACATTCACGCGAGCAGAAAAGCAGCTAAACAGGTGCTTACTGGCGCTGACTGGGCGATCCGTTCGTCCTCCAGACTGCAGGCCGGCATCTGGTCGACGCTGAGCGGCACAGCGCTTGTTCTGCCCTTGTCGCAGGTGACAATCTGGCAGGCTGCCAAGTCCACGGAGTAGCCGCCGTCCTGTTTAAATGAAAAATGCGAATGAATTGTTTGTTCTGAATGACGCTTGGCCTACAGGCTACATGCTGATATTCCTAGTAGTATATATAAGCAGCGGGTCAAACTTCCGAAAGCAAAATTATTAAAATCCTACACGTGTACCACTTAACTACTCACCGGCAGAGTAGTATTGCCGCTGGAGCACTTGTAGCACTCGGATTTGGGCACGCACGAGTCGCCACGTTTCACCAGACCGCGCGCGCAGACGCAGGCCTGCTCTGGGCAGCGCTGACGCTGCGGCTGTCCGAGGCTGCCCGCTGAGTAGCACTGCTCATCGCACTCGCCAAATTCGTTGTAGCGCTGTCCGCTGGGGCACAGCGAGTCTGGATGGACGGGAAGGGGAAGTGAGGATGAAGGGCGACGCCTATGAGGCAACACTTCCCAGCGCCTAAGCGTTTTATAAACCAATTAATAATAACCATAAATAATCGTACTTGATTACACCTGCCCCAATTGGGCCAGATGTGCAACCTACAGCTCAGCCGCAGCTATTGCGCGGCGCATCTGAAGGCTGTTCAGTCCAAGGACTGGGGGGTCGCCACGCACCCTCAATTACCCCAGCTAATGCTGGCACCCATTTTAAAGCTGGGTGAACTGAAGCAATGCAGAGTTAAGTGCCTTGCTTAAGGACACAAATTGTTCCCAGTGGGATCGGGAATCGAACCCCCGACCTTCAAGTCGCGAGTCCGACACTCTCACCACTAAACTAGAACCCCCCTGAACCCTTAACTGTTTTATTGAGCTTTCAAGGCGTTGTCAGTTAGGAATTGGAAAGATTAGGGCTTATGAATCTGGATGACGGCAGCTGAAATTTAGGGTCTGCTACCGGGCTGATGCTTATTGCATTTTGTGCGGTACACAACTTAGAGATCGGAAAGTTTAGAGAGACTTAGTACTCATTTGTAGATTGACATTTAGACAAAAGTTTCATATTTTTTGCACACTTACCGCAGCTTCGAGTTGAGCTGCACAGCTCGTATTTCACCGACGGTCCCTGGCAGGCCTTAGTCGGCAGGTAGTCCGAGTTTCTCGGCGAGCGCACAAACTTCTGCAGGCCCGGCTTGAGCCGGCAGCCGGCGGTGCATTTGCCTTCGGGACGCCAGTTGGACCAGTGGCACTCGTCCGAGCAGCTCGACAGCCGGTTGCACTTGAACACTCCGTCCTGGCAGGTGCTGTTAAATACCGGCAGAGTAACGATAATTAGCAATCAGGTAGCCACCTTTACATGGGTGGGGGGCTGCTCAGCGGTAAACGCGTCCGACCCTCGCGCCATACGGCCCCATGGGTTAAATTCCGTGAGTGAGCCACACTCAACTTGGGGCTTTAGTGCACGAATATTGGCCCAGAGTTTTCTGCACTATTCTGGCCAATAAAGGGCAACCCACAAAAGCTACAAAAAGTGTACACTCCTGACGATAAGAATGTCAGGGGTGCAGTACACCCTGTATTAGAGGCAGAGGAAGGTAGGCTGTGTGCTAGTAGTATGCACTGAGCATCCCCTGAGCAGGCACACAAGCGCAAGGATACGTACGCAGTCATACGCACAGGCACACACTCACACAGGAGTGTACAGCGGCCCTGACTTTATTTATCGTTAGGCATATACACTTCACTGTGCCTTGGAGGTTGGCCCTCAAGCTGGCCGTTAATTGCACGAGCAGAGCCAAGCCGAGATTCCAATTTAACCCCAAATTATTATGACTGGACTTGGAATCGAGCCTGGGCCGCTGAAACATCAGAGCGCTGCGTTAGACCGCTAGGCTACGCCCCCTACTGTACACCCTGTGTGAGCCCGCATACGCATCCGGGTGGGGTGTTCAGGGGTCGACTGTCATGTCGTCTTGATTTGTGGCAGTGGTCTAAGCCACCTTACAATCATCTGTATTCTCTGATTGCAGGATAGGCCACTATGCAGTCAGTACATTGGTTGTTTGAACAGTAGTACATGTGCTTCAATGGGTATTTAGTAAGTGCAGAAGAGTTCACCGCCGCTCACCAGTTCTTGCAGCCCATGACAAGCCGCTCCCCGGCTGCGAACTCCTCCCTGGTGCCGGGACTTCGCTGGCCCATCAGTTCCTCGTTCCAGCGGCATCGGCAGGCCTGCTTGGCCACGCAGCGACCGTCCTGTTCGTACTGGCCAGCAGGACAGGCACACACTGTTGCATTGACGGCCGCAGCGTTGGCAGCCTGGACTGGCGCGCACTTGTCTTCGCTGGCCAGATCAGAGCAGCGGACGATGCATCGGCTCTGCTGTAGCGGCTGCTTCGTCATTGGAGCCCGACAGGCGCTGGTCTGGCAGCCGGGCGCCAGACAGGACCGAAGCTGCTTGGCGTCCTCGCAGGCGCGGCCTCCGTTGGCGGGCGGCACTAAGACGCCGCGCGACCGCACTTGCAGGCCGGAGCAGCCGGAGTTGGAGGCGCGGACGCAGGCGCCCCAGGCAGACCAGGCGGTCTGCGAGCAGTCGACTGGGCAGGTCTTCGTGCACGGCACGTCTTCGCGGCGCAGCTCGGGGCACGGAGCGCCTCCGTTCGCCGGCAGCTGAAGGATTCGCCGGTAGAGAGTGCGGAATCCTCTGGCCACAGCGGAGCGGACCATGCAGTTGGCGTAGCAGGTGCCCTCGATCCAATCCGGCGACACAATGCAGTCTCGTTTCAGAACTGGGGAGAAGAGAGGTCGCCAGAACATGCAAGTTAAGCTGAGTTGATATCGGTTAGTACGCTTGAAGCAGCGCTGAGCTGCGGTAGAAATGGGAGAGTTGCGACCCCCACCCGTCCCAACACTGTCATTTCAAAGTGCTTACGCGGTGTTTTGGGAAGGCAAGCCTTCCATTCGACCGATTCCTCCTTGTCGAAGAACTCTCCGCACTTCCTGGGGTCGTCTGGACAGATGCGCACGCACCGGCGGCGCCGCTCCTGGCGTCGGTTGTTGGCAGCCGCGCTGACGCAGGAGCTCCAGGTTGACCAGGCCGACCAGACCGGGGTGGGCACCGGCTCGCCTACCTTCGCCTTGCTGACACACTCGGTGCGATTGGCGCGGCAGAAGCTGCAGTTGGTTGAGGATGTTAATAATGCTGTCTGTGCGAGAAACAGTTTGGAATTACGCATACGCGTACAGTATTAAAAAATAAATAGTGTAATCTCCAATATAATGCGTGCAATAAAGGTTGCGGAATGCTTGACAACATTAGAAGTCACCACCGACATTAAAAGTCACCAACCGACATTAAAAGTCACCAACCGACATTAAAAGTCACCACCGACATTAAAAGGGTGAGGCTTGTAGTTGATTAAATATGATTTCGAACGTCTGTATCTAACTGCATGCTGAGGTCCAGGCCAGATCGAATCTCACTATTAGACACGCATGTAGGAGATGCACGGGTGTACATGCATGAAGAGCTTGAGCTCACCACATGGAGCACTGGTCCAGCGCCGGCATAGCCTGTCCCTCGGTGTACAAGTCGCCATTCCGATCTTTGCAAGCGTAGCCGCACGGCCGGGCGTTGCAGTGGCGCGTCTCGATCAGGTCCGACTTGCCGCAGCCGGCTGGCCGGCGGCCCTCCTGCAGCAGCTGGCGAGTTCGGTGGCTGAGACCCTCGCCGCAGGCGGCTGAGCAAGCCGACCAGGCCGACCACTCGGTGTAGAGACGCTGGCAGTTCATGTCCGGCAGGCAGGTCGGCTGGCCGTTCAGGCAGACTGGCTTGAAGCTGCGGAGTGGAATTTCTTGGACAATTTGATGGACAAAGGGTAGATTTGAGGGCTGAAGGGTAGATTTGATGGTTAAAGGGTAGCTTTGGGGCCAAAGGGTAGATTTGAGGGCTGAAGGGTAGATTTGATGGTTAAAGGGTAGCTTTGGGGCCAAAGGGTAGATTTGAGGGCCGAAGGGTAGATTTGATGGCTAAAGTGTAGACTTGAGGGCCTAAGGGTAGATCTGAGGGCTGAAGGAGGGATTCCGGGAGTGAGGGATTGAGATTCGCTGATCAAGGGCCATCCCGCCCCTCTGCCGCAGCTCAACCTGTACCTGTGCATGGATGCGAAGCCGCACAAGAAGGACGAGCTGACAGTGGCGAACAATGTACTGCGACTTGCCGAGGACCTGCTGAAGGAACTGGACGGCCCGTTCCGCATCTGCGGCTGGTCAATTAATCCGATTTTCTACAACATCCTGAAAGTTGTGATCCTGTCGGCGATTTCTGCAATTCTCTCCGATCTGATTGGGTTCAAATTGAAGCTCTACAAAATCAAGCTGAATCCCGTCAACTGGTGATTCGAAGTTTTCGAACAAAATGCTTTTTTGGCCTAAAAAAGTACACAAAAACATATTGTCGTATTTTCGTAATCTTCTAATAAACATCTAAAATGTGCTACTTGCCTACTATAAGTAGTGTAATCTGGCACGCACACACTTTTGCACTATAACGATAGTATTCAAGTCAAAACGATGCATATTTTCTCTGTCTCTCTCTCTTGTTCCTGTTGAGCGTTGTTGTTACTCAAGACGGAGTAATTGAATCTGTTTTTCGAACACTCCTTTTATCGCTTTTCGTTGCTGTTTTGCTTTACAAGTACTTATAGTATTGAGCTCGCGTTTTTTAATTGCTTTTTTCTCCTATGTAAATCGTTAGTATCAACGTCTTACTTTTCTTCTAGTGTTTTTTAATATCGCATTTTCTTCTGCTGTTCCGCACTTCTCATCCCTCTTTTCCGCTGCTTGCATCTGTCTACTTGTTGATAAAAACGGATTAACACTGTTTTGATTTCCAAGAATGCGAATAATTCCACCAAAGCCATGCGTCTACCGGCTCTGATTCATTTCCCATACGAATGTGCGGAGACCTTGATTGCCGTTTTTTATTTCAACACTCATTTTTTTATCATGCAATCTCTATTGTTGACTGCTCATTCCTGATTCTAGTCGATGCTTTTTTGTTACAATTAACCAGCTGTTACTGAATTGCTGTATACAGTTTCTGTCAAATTGGCTGCTAAGGTTTGCTCTCCTTAAAACGGGTCAGCTGACACCCCCTTTACACTCCCAGATCTGCTACTGCCAAAAGCAGTAAATAATACGTCGTGAATTAATTGCACGTTTTCGACACTTTTAGGGCAATCTAGCTACTCAAAAGGTCTAATTATAGATTTTTTCGTTTCCAGAGCTCATGTGACACAAATTATAGTTTTATCATGGAGAGTCAGCTGACCATTAAAACCTACCCCTTCTAGATCGCAATTGAGGCAACCAGGAGATGACTATAGTGTGTGACTATAGAGCAATAATATAGGGTAGAGAAAAGACAGGGCCAGAACCGATTTGATGTAAATCGATCAAGGCGGCAGGTAATGTACTTTGCGTTTTAGACTTAGGGGTGTGACTGTAGGGCAATAAAATTGGATAGAGAAGAGACTGGGACAGGACTGATTTGATGTACGAGCGTACATTTATCAAGGCGGGAGACGGCAGGTAATGTACATTGCGGTTTAGACTTAGGGGTGTGACTGTAGGGCAATAAAATTGGATAGAGAAGAGACTGGGACAGGACTGATTTGATGTACGAGCGTACATTTATCAAGGCGGGAGACGGCAGATAATGTACATTGCGGTTTAGACTTAAGGGTGTGACTGTAGGACAATAAAATGGGGTAGAGAAGAGGCAGGGCACGGGGACAAACTCATCTTAAGTTTATCAATGTGACAGATAACTTTATTGTTTCGTAGACCTAGTGTGCGTCAGCATTTGGGCAATAAAATTTAGTTAAAAAACTTAAGGGGCGCAAAGTTGGCCAGGGTTTTTAGGTTGTTTGCTGTAACTGACTTGAAATCTTGGCTGCGTCACGTGATTCTGATAGCTTTCCTGAGAATTAGGCAATCAAAATAGTTTTTTCAACGCAGGCATTGATTGTGGTAACTATACTATTGTTTTGTCAGTCTTTATCAATTCTCGTACACGCACGTAATTCCTACTGATGCTACTCAGCTAATTGAACAAACCAATTCGAATCTTTGTTAGTATTGTGCTTTTTCTATTGTTTAATGGCTTTATTGTGATGCAACACAGAAATAAACTATATGATTCCTTATTACATCACTTCGACATGTCGATCTAATTTAAACTCTGCTGAATCGGAGTGAGCAGACTGCGCTCATATTTTAACAATCGAAATGATTGGCAGTGATTTTTCATAAATTTTATTTATTTGTCAGGACGCGAAATCTGCAATTACGCTCGTAATACTTGCAATGGAGAATGAAATGGTTAGAGAGAAAGGACCAGGGGCAAAGTGAATTTATGAGCGTACACTGCAGTTTAGGCTTAGGTTGGGACTATGGGGCGATGAAGTGTAGTAGATAAGGAACGGTCGTTTCACAAGATTGAGACTTCCCAAGATTGAGACTTCCCAAGATTGAGACTCCACAAACTCCAAACTCCACAAACTCCAAACTTCACAAGCTCCAAACTCCACAAACTCCAAACTCCACAAACTCCAAACTTCACAAGCTCCAAACTCCACAAACTTCAAACTCCACAAACTCCAAACTTCACAAGCTCCAAACTTCACAGCGTCGAAAGCTCTTGCTAGTTAGTCACTTCCGCTAGCGCAAAACTGAAGCTACTGATTCGAGCTTGTAAAAGCGATCCAGAAGGGAGCAGAGATAAATTTACATAATTTTTGTAAATTATGTAAATTTAGGGGCCGTATAAAGTATATACCGGCTAGGGGCCGGTAAGGCGCCAAAACAGAAATTCGTCACTCGAAAGCTCCAGCCGAATTTTGGCCCCTAGGGATTTTGTTAATTAGAAGTTCCTCTCGAATCGCCTTGTAGAGCCGGCCTAATCAAGCCAAGACACGACAGGTGAGTCAAATATTCCATGGGATTCGGGTAGACAGTTCCAGTCTTCCTGGCCTGCCTCTCGCTTCTTCTCATCTCTTTTGCACCTGTCTTGCCTCGCCTGAACTCGAGTACCGAGTCCAAGGGGACGTTGCCCCTAGCAACGCCCGGGCCGCTTCGAAAATAACACGCTCCGATGGGGGGAGAAATGATCGGCCGGAGGGTCGGGCGGAGGTTAGGGAAGACGAGGACGCAAGGTGAGAGGAATCTAGAAGCGTTCCGTCCACCTACCTGACGTCTCTTCGCAGCCTCGCTCTCCATCGCATATAAAGAGACAAAATTTAGTTGCTACCCGAGACGCTGTCTAGCTCGTATACCTGAAAATCAGCGTAGTTTTTATAGGCGCTAGCAGCTGTTGCAATGGACGGTGAGTGCTTTCCTTGTAGTTTTGTGTTTGCTTTGCGGGACTTGCCTAAGTAAACTCTTTTTTTGTTGTCAAGGTTGACTACATTTTTTATATCTTATTAAGATTGCTGACCACGAAAGGATGTTTAAGAGCTCTATTCCAAGCATCTCATCCTGCCTGAGCACTCTCCTCTCTAAGCACTCTATTCCAAGCATCTCATCCTGCCTGAGCACTCTCCTCTCTAAGCACTCTATTCCAAGCATCTCATCCTGCCTGAGCACTCTCCTCTCTAAGCACTCTATTCCAAGCATCTCATCCTGCCTGAGCACTCTCCTCTCTAAGCACTCTATTCTGAGCATTCCATCCTTCCTGGGCACTCTCCTCTCTAAGTACTCTATTCCGAGCATTCCATCCCAACTGTTGTACTAATATTTCATGGCTTGTATCATAACTCCTTACCATACAGACTGAGCACTCCTTTCTAAGCACTCCAATACAAAAGCAACTGTTCTACTCCCCAGACTTCATGATCGCGGCCGATGTCACTCTGTACTCGAACCCCTTGGACATGGCTCTCAGCGGCGCGGCCTCCGAGGATGTGACAGCAGCGGCTGCGGCTGCTGCGGCCGCATCTTCTTCAGCTAAAACAGAAAAGATCGAAAAAAATCCGACCGCTTCGACCGATAAGAAGGACGACGAGATTCACGTGGCTGCCGATCTGACGGAATACGTGAGCCCGATGATCAAGATTGACAGGGGCCAGCACCTGGCTGAGTCTAGCAAGGCACGAGCTCCTGGCGGCTCTGCTGAATAAATTTTCATTGAGCGGTGATTAAGCGAATGCAACTCCTGTTGATAGTCCATCAACAATGACACTCCATAGATAGCTTTACCATGGACACTCGATAGATAGCTGTACCATAGACACTCGATAGATAGCTTTACCATAGACACTCGATAGATAGCTTTACCATAAACACTCGATAGATAGCTTTACCATAGACACTCGATAGATAGCTTTACCATAGACACTCGATAGATAGCTTTACCATAGACACTCGATAGATAGATAGACACTCGATAGATAGCTTTACCATAGACACTCGATAGATAGATAGACACTAGCTTTACCATAGACACTCGATAGATAGCTTTACCATAGACACTCGATAGATAGCTTTACCATAGACACTCGATAGATAGCTTTACCATAGACACTCGATAGATAGCTTTACCATAGACACTCGATAGATAGCTGTACCATAGACACTCGATAGATAGCTGTACCATAGACGCTCAATAGATAGCTGTACCATAGACACTCGATAGATAGCTTTACCATAGACACTCGATAGATAGCTGTACCATAGACACTCGATAGATAGCTGTACCATAGACACTCGATAGATAGCTGTACCATAGACGCTCAATAGATAGCTGTACCATAGACACTCGATAGATAGCTGTACCATAGACACTCGATAGATAGCTTTACCATAGACACTCGATAGATAGCTGTACCATAGACACTCGATAGATAGCTTTACCATAGACACTCGATAGATAGCTTTACCATAGACACTCGATAGATAGCTGTACCATAGACACTCGATAGATAGCTTTACCATAGACACTCGATAGATAGCTGTACCATAGACACTCGATAGATAGCTTTACCATAGACACTCGATAGATAGCTGTACCATAGACACTCGATAGATAGCGTTCTACCATAAAAATGTTTTTGACTGAACGATATGGTAACATCTGTAGACACTACATCTAAAGACATTATTTTTATTTACATTATTTAAGAAGTGTAGCGCCCCTCTACTCGCGTCTAGTGTGAGTAAATGACAAATACAAAATATTTTTATTCTTCTATTACAAATATTTACGCGGCAATTAATTACTTTACTGTTTAAGTGAACCGAGTTGTAGTTAAGTTAAAAATAGAATCCAGCTCGTCAGAGCAACTTCATTTCTCATAATTGCAGCATGCTAATAATAGCTCTCCGTTCCCGATCACACTCGGTCGCCCTTTGCAGGCACTTTTAATTACGCGCAGACACTGTATTCAATTCTCTGCTCTCAGTTCGGTTAAATAATTGTTCCATTCCTCGTATTTATAGCCTTGCTGACGTGTTTCGTTCCGATTACTGATAGCACCTAAATCTCAAGTCTCAACACAAGCAAGCGATTTCCGTTGTACGGTAACTTCTAGTGTTCCTTGTCTCAACAGTTGCCGTCCCTACCAGGGACAGGATTTTAAGCCCGAGTGGAATTTTTATTTTCGCGACGTTTTATAACTCTAGGGTCTTAGAGGCGAAGCGTGAGGTGGGTGTCAGGAGGGAGTAGGGTCTGAGCTAGGCGAAGCGTGAGGTGGGTGTCAGGAGGGGGTAAGGTTCATAGTTAGGCGAAGCGTAAGTGGGTGTCAGGAGGAGATAAGGTTCATAGTTAGGCGAAGCGTAAGTGGGTGTCAGGAGGAGATAAGGTTCATAGTTAGGCGAAGCGTGAGGTGAGTGTCCCTTGTTTTTTGAGAAAAATTTTTTGTTAAAAGACAGATTATATTACTTGTTGTTTAATCGTCGCACTTGATAAAATATTTTAAAGTATATTTGTGGATGACAGAGTAATAACCTTTAATTTTAATTACTATTTTTCAGCCCAATCAAAATAAAAATCTTTCTTTCGACAGTAGCACAACAAAAATCGATGAATTTTTTTCGGGGATCTCTTCAACCAAAGTTTTGCCTGTCAAATGTTAAATATCCGCAGTATTGAATAGTTTAGAGTTTAGATTAGGTTTCGTTCGATGGAACACAGCTATAGTTTAGTTTGGTATCACGCAGTCCTTCACAGCTTGTCTATTGATGTTGTGTGATTCTGTGTCTTGTGCTAAGCACTTTTTGTTTAAACAAATGCTATTCCCAATTCATTTTAACGTCTTTTTTTCTACACATTAGCCTGATGGATTGCAGTTAATACCAAACAATATTACTAGAAGTAGTAGGGAAAAGTTTTAACAAAACAGCATTGAGACATTAATCTCTGCTTTAGATTAATAATCTATGAGATAAGTTTTTGTCAAACCAACCACCGGATTCAGGTTCTCTAGAGAGTTAATAAATCTGATTAGTATCCTCAATCTAATGTTGTCAGCTGGGTGGTTCAGGTGGATGGGCACGGCACCTGCTTGCAGTGGCACGCGCCCACGATCGGCATCCGAAGCTGGCGACTCTCGCCAGATTTGCACTTCACTGTCAGCGTAGTGGGCGAGTACTGCACCCTGTCAGGCAGGCAGCCGGTGCAGTGAGCGCCTGGCAGCTTCAACAGGTACACCTGGCTGCTGTCGGCGGCTGCGACCTCGGCGGCGACAACGTCGGAACGTCGCGGCGCGATCAGCGGCGACGCCTGCGGACACTGGCCGCGGCAGTGCGGCACCCGGATTGGCGAAGTCAGCAGGCAGGAGTCGTCCAACTTCGAGATTGACACCTCCTCGCGCGAGCAGGCGGAAGCCGAAGCCCGGTAGCAGCAGCGGTTGGGGTCCTTCGCCTTCTGGCGGTGCGAACGGTCGTGTTGCATTAAATAGATTCTATGCATACTATGCTACTTTCTGTTTGGGCATATGGAGTGCACATTACTAACATTTTGTGATAAAGTGTCACATATGTGGATGGTTTTGACCATCGACAAAATCTCGGAACCCTGCCTCATTGAGTGAGACTGTACCTCCCTGAGTGAGATTGTACCTCCCTGAATGAGATTGTACCCCCTGAGTGAGACTGTGCCTCCCTGAGTGAGACTGTGCCTCCCTGAGTGAGACTGTGCCTCCCTGAGTGAGACTGTACCTCCCTGAGTGAGACTGTGCCTCCCTGAGTGAGACTGTGCCTCCCTGAGTGAGACTGTACCTCCCTGAGTGAGACTGTACCTCCCTGAGTGAGACTGTGCCTCCCTGAGTGAGACTGTGCCTCCCTGAGTGAGACCGTGCCTCCCTGAGTGAGACTGTACCTCCCTGAGTGAGACTGTACCTCCCTGAGTGAGACTGTACCACCCTGAGTGAGACTAAGACTTGCCTCCTAAGCCAGACTGCAACATTCACGCGAGCAGAAAAGCAGCTAAACAGGTGCTTACTGGCGCTGACTGGGCGATCCGTTCGTCCTCCAGACTGCAGGCCGGCATCTGGTCGACGCTGAGCGGCACAGCGCTTGTTCTGCCCTTGTCGCAGGTGACAATCTGGCAGGCTGCCAAGTCCACGGAGTAGCCGCCGTCCTGTTTAAATGAAAAATGCGAATGAATTGTTTGTTCTGAATGACGCTTGGCCTACAGGCTACATGCTGATATTCCTAGTAGTATATATAAGCAGCGGGTCAAACTTCCGAAAGCAAAATTATTAAAATCCTACACGTGTACCACTTAACTACTCACCGGCAGAGTAGTATTGCCGCTGGAGCACTTGTAGCACTCGGATTTGGGCACGCACGAGTCGCCACGTTTCACCAGACCGCGCGCGCAGACGCAGGCCTGCTCTGGGCAGCGCTGACGCTGCGGCTGTCCGAGGCTGCCCGCTGAGTAGCACTGCTCATCGCACTCGCCAAATTCGTTGTAGCGCTGTCCGCTGGGGCACAGCGAGTCTGGATGGACGGGAAGGGGAAGTGAGGATGAAGGGCGACGCCTATGAGGCAACACTTCCCAGCGCCTAAGCGTTTTATAAACCAATTAATAATAACCATAAATAATCGTACTTGATTACACCTGCCCCAATTGGGCCAGATGTGCAACCACAGCTCAGCCGCAGCTATTGCGCGGCGCATCTGAAGGCTGTTCAGTCCAAGGACTGGGGGTCGCCACGCACCCTCAATTACCCCAGCTAATGCTGGCACCATTTTAAGCTGGTGAACTGAAGCAATCAGAGTTAAATGCCTTGCTTAAGGACACAAATTGTTCCTAGTGGGATCGGGAATCGAACCCCCGACCTTCAAGTCGCGAGTCCGACACTCTCACCACTAAACTAGAACCCCCCTGAACCCTTAACTGTTTTATTGAGCTTTCAAGGCGTTGTCAGTTAGGAATTGGAAAGATTAGGGCTTATGAATCTGGATGACGGCAGCTGAAATTTAGGGTCTGCTACCGGGCTGATGCTTATTGCATTTTGTGCGGTACACAACTTAGAGATCGGAAAGTTTAGAGAGACTTAGTACTCATTTGTAGATTGACATTTAGACAAAAGTTTCATATTTTTTGCACACTTACCGCAGCTTCGAGTTGAGCTGCACAGCTCGTATTTCACCGACGGTCCCTGGCAGGCCTTAGTCGGCAGGTAGTCCGAGTTTCTCGGCGAGCGCACAAACTTCTGCAGGCCCGGCTTGAGCCGGCAGCCGGCGGTGCATTTGCCTTCGGGACGCCAGTTGGACCAGTGGCACTCGTCCGAGCAGCTCGACAGCCGGTTGCACTTGAACACTCCGTCCTGGCAGGTGCTGTTAAATACCGGCAGAGTAACGATAATTAGCAATCAGGTAGCCACCTTTACATGGGTGGGGGCTGCTCAGCGGTAAACGCGTCCGACCCTCGCGCCATACGGCCCCATGGGTTAAATTCCGTGAGTGAGCCACACTCAACTTGGGGCTTTAGTGCACGAATATTGGCCCAGAGTTTTCTGCACTATTCTGGCCAATAAAGGGCAACCCACAAAAGCTACAAAAAGTGTACACTCCTGACGATAAGAATGTCAGGGGTGCAGTACACCCTGTATTAGAGGCAGAGGAAGGTGGCTGTGTGCTAGTAGTATGCACTGAGCATCCCCTGAGCAGGCACACAAGCGCAAGGATACGTACGCAGTCATACGCACAGGCACACACTCACACAGGAGTGTACAGCGGCCCTGACTTTATTTATCGTTAGGCATATACACTTCACTGTGCCTTGGAGGTTGGCCCTCAAGCTGGCCGTTAATTGCACGAGCAGAGCCAAGCCGAGATTCCAATTTAACCCCAAATTATTATGACTGGACTTGGAATCGAGCCTGGGCCGCTGAAACATCAGAGCGCTGCGTTAGACCGCTAGGCTACGCCCCCTACTGTACACCCTGTGTGAGCCCGCATACGCATCCGGGTGGGGTGTTCAGGGGTCGACTGTCATGTCGTCTTGATTTGTGGCAGTGGTCTAAGCCACCTTACAATCATCTGTATTCTCTGATTGCAGGATAGGCCACTATGCAGTCAGTACATTGGTTGTTTGAACAGTAGTACATGTGCTTCAATGGGTATTTAGTAAGTGCAGAAGAGTTCACCGCCGCTCACCAGTTCTTGCAGCCCATGACAAGCCGCTCCCCGGCTGCGAACTCCTCCCTGGTGCCGGGACTTCGCTGGCCCATCAGTTCCTCGTTCCAGCGGCATCGGCAGGCCTGCTTGGCCACGCAGCGACCGTCCTGTTCGTACTGGCCAGCAGGACAGGCACACACTGTTGCATTGACGGCCGCAGCGTTGGCAGCCTGGACTGGCGCGCACTTGTCTTCGCTGGCCAGATCAGAGCAGCGGACGATGCATCGGCTCTGCTGTAGCGGCTGCTTCGTCATTGGAGCCCGACAGGCGCTGGTCTGGCAGCCGGGCGCCAGACAGGACCGAAGCTGCTTGGCGTCCTCGCAGGCGCGGCCTCCGTTGGCGGGCGGCACTAAGACGCCGCGCGACCGCACTTGCAGGCCGGAGCAGCCGGAGTTGGAGGCGCGGACGCAGGCGCCCCAGGCAGACCAGGCGGTCTGCGAGCAGTCGACTGGGCAGGTCTTCGTGCACGGCACGTCTTCGCGGCGCAGCTCGGGGCACGGAGCGCCTCCGTTCGCCGGCAGCTGAAGGATTCGCCGGTAGAGAGTGCGGAATCCTCTGGCCACAGCGGAGCGGACCATGCAGTTGGCGTAGCAGGTGCCCTCGATCCAATCCGGCGACACAATGCAGTCTCGTTTCAGAACTGGGGAGAAGAGAGGTCGCCAGAACATGCAAGTTAAGCTGAGTTGATATCGGTTAGTACGCTTGAAGCAGCGCTGAGCTGCGGTAGAAATGGGAGAGTTGCGACCCCCACCCGTCCCAACACTGTCATTTCAAAGTGCTTACGCGGTGTTTTGGGAAGGCAAGCCTTCCATTCGACCGATTCCTCCTTGTCGAAGAACTCTCCGCACTTCCTGGGGTCGTCTGGACAGATGCGCACGCACCGGCGGCGCCGCTCCTGGCGTCGGTTGTTGGCAGCCGCGCTGACGCAGGAGCTCCAGGTTGACCAGGCCGACCAGACCGGGGTGGGCACCGGCTCGCCTACCTTCGCCTTGCTGACACACTCGGTGCGATTGGCGCGGCAGAAGCTGCAGTTGGTTGAGGATGTTAATAATGCTGTCTGTGCGAGAAACAGTTTGGAATTACGCATACGCGTACAGTATTAAAAAATAAATAGTGTAATCTCCAATATAATGCGTGCAATAAAGGTTGCGGAATGCTTGACAACATTAGAAGTCACCACCGACATTAAAAGTCACCAACCGACATTAAAAGTCACCAACCGACATTAAAAGTCACCACCGACATTAAAAGGGTGAGGCTTGTAGTTGATTAAATATGATTTCGAACGTCTGTATCTAACTGCATGCTGAGGTCCAGGCCAGATCGAATCTCACTATTAGACACGCATGTAGGAGATGCACGGGTGTACATGCATGAAGAGCTTGAGCTCACCACATGGAGCACTGGTCCAGCGCCGGCATAGCCTGTCCCTCGGTGTACAAGTCGCCATTCCGATCTTTGCAAGCGTAGCCGCACGGCCGGGCGTTGCAGTGGCGCGTCTCGATCAGGTCCGACTTGCCGCAGCCGGCTGGCCGGCGGCCCTCCTGCAGCAGCTGGCGAGTTCGGTGGCTGAGACCCTCGCCGCAGGCGGCTGAGCAAGCCGACCAGGCCGACCACTCGGTGTAGAGACGCTGGCAGTTCATGTCCGGCAGGCAGGTCGGCTGGCCGTTCAGGCAGACTGGCTTGAAGCTGCGGAGTGGAATTTCTTGGTGTTCAAGTTGCGATAATTCAAAATACTTTCTACTCGATTGGATGGGCAAAGTTTGATTAGAAGGGCGACTTTATAACTCTGGACCGAGAACTAATCAAAACATGTCGAAAAGGTCGGCTTCGTTGCAGCTGCCGATCAGTTGGCGTCGTCGTTCTCGCACTCCGATGTCGTTCGAGAACGCTTTTGAGCTGAAAATTTCCATTCCTAGGAAGTGCAGTGTCTAAAAACGTTGTAAAAACTACAGCCAAGGACTTCCAGAATATATATTACTAGTGCTCCTTGACTAGTCTAGGCGTGCGGGATGTTGCCCCTCATCTATTCTGCAAGAAGTTTTCAGTGTGTATTACTCAAGACTGACCTCGAAACTTACCAGTTTGAACAGTTGATTGATTTTGGCAAGCATCTGCACTTGTCAGTGGCAACGCACTGTCCATTCGGGCCCATCACTTGACCCTTGGGGCACAGGCAGCCACTTAGGCACGCGTCAGTCTGTGAGCAGAGGGTCCTAGCGTTAGCGCCGGCAGAGCAAGCCACCTCGCAGCCTGTAACGTTGTGACAGGCGCTGTGCAGCTGGCCGGGCTTGCATTTGGACTGTGCCGGGCGCAGTTGGCACGGCTGCAGGTCGCGGTCGGCTTCTTTGCAGCTGCCGATCGGCTGGCGTCGCCGTTCTCGCACTCCGATGTCGCTGGTAGCGCTGCCGGTGCAGTTGCTCCACTGTGACCAGCTGGACCAGGAGCAGCCAGGGCATGGATCCAGGTTGCAGGCCTGCGTGTCCGTGAAGCCGCTCGCCTGGCAAGGCGCACCGTCGGCTACAGCTGGCTTGTGAATCGTCCGTAGTCTTGTCTGCAAGCCGCCTCCGCAGGTGGCACTGCACGTGGCCCACGGCTGCCAGGCGCTCCATTGACAGTCGCTGGCGCAGCGCTGCAGTTTGCAGGCAAATCCGCCGTCCTTGCAGGTGCAACGAAGGCAGCCGACCTGCAGCACCGAGCCGCTTTCGAGTCTATCGCCGTCGTTCACTGTTTCCAGAGGACTGCTCAGGCCTGGTTTTCCGTCACGTTCGACCCACATCTCGGCGTGATAGTAATCATCAGTTAGCAGCCACTGTAGTTTGGCTCGGCTGAAGACGCAGTAGCAGTCCACTCCGGTGCAAGCTCTGGACTCATTGGCGTGACCGTTTCCAACGCAGGCTGGGCCAGAACACTGGCGGAACCTGTACTGCTTGCCCTGGCCACAGTGGGCGCTGCAGTTGGACCACGCTGTCCACGTAGACCAGGCAGCTAGCGAGTCCTCGTGCCCTCCAACGCAGGTGGTCTTGCCTGATGTGCATGTACAGTTGCTGCCACCAATCATCACCCAACTGTTAGTAGCTCGAGTACCCATCGATGTTGTTGTCGCAACTGTTGTCGGCTTCTTAGGCGTTGCCGGGCTGGAACCTTGTCCACCGGGCGGCGCGTGCGGTCCCGCTGGCGGAATACCCGGGAAAGATGGGCGTAGAGGCTTGCTAGTGACTGGAGCGGCCGAAGTAAGTTTTCGCTTAGCGGTAGCGCTTGTATGGGGACCAATGCTCGGCATGGATCTAGTTGACGGCGTTGAGCGCTTTGTAAACAGCTTAGTCCTTGGAGAAGTTGGCAGAGGCAGCAAGTTCGGCAGAGTTGGAATTCGTAGGTCCACGCGATCGTCGGCAGCAGTGCCACGAATTCTGGTTCCCTGGCTCGACATCGGCACTGGCGCCTTTGTAGTCGGTTTAGTGGGCGCAACTGAAGCCTGCTGGCCTGATGGGACTGGCTTTAGGCCTGGTGGGGGAGCCGGGGTCGATGCTGATGACTTAGGAGTCACCGGTTGGGCAGGGCTAGCCGCGGCCGGAGTGTGAGGCACAGACGGACTCGAATTCTTTGTGCCTGGCTTTCCCGGCGGATTGAAAGAGCCAGCTCCAGGCAGGCGGAAAACTGGCTTGCCAGGATTAAACTTTCCAAAGCTGCCACCGCCGGGTGGACGGAACGCCGGAGGCGGTTTAAACTGGCCCGGCAGCCTGAAAGCCGGCCTGCCTCCCGATGGTGCAGGTAGGTGGAACTTGGGCGGCAGTCGGAATGCTGAATGTTGGAACCGTCCGTGGTTGCCTCCGGGCCTCGGTGGGGGCGGTGGAGGCGGCCGTTTCATGTTAAGCAGAGACGTTACTCGGAACGCACCCATTGTGTTGGCTTTACCAAGTCCTTGAGCCGGAGAAACAAAGCCCTTCACTGTGAAGCTGCCTGACGACCCGCTCGTTACTCCCGGAGCAAAAGCGCCTGGCGTTGCAGCGTTAGAAGGTGCGGCGGGAATTCCATTCACGGATGCAACTGTGCTAACAGATGCCGCCGCAGTTGTCGTTGGAACAGTTGTACTGGGAGCCATAGTTGTGGTATTAGCAGCTGAGCCCAGTGATAGCGTAGGGATCAGCAGGTTTACTCCGTCTGGCGCTGCAGTGCCTCGAATCCTGACCGGTGTTGTAGGAGTCGGTGCTGTCGCAGTCGTAGCCGGCTTCACAGGGGTAGCAGCTGGTTTGCCAGGAAGCATGGGGATGAGCATTGACGCACGATCCGGCGCTGCCGTGCCCCGGATGCGTGGCGCTTGCGAACTGGAAGTCGCAGGCGGATTGGTTTTAGCGCCAACGCTAACTGACGTTGATTTCAAGTCAGCGCATCGGCTGGCTTTGAAGCTCCACCTCCTACGATAGTTGGCAGTGCGGGGATCAATAGGTTGAGATCCGGAATCAGCATTGAGATTTTGTCAGGAGCGGCGGTTCCGCGAATTCGAGCCTTTGGACTTGAGTAAGACACAAACAAGGCGGCAGCGGCTCCAGTACTGGGAGTCGTCAGTGCAGTTGTACTAATCGCCAATGTAGTTGGTGTGAGACCTGGGCAGCGGCACTGCGACTGCGGTACGCAGCGGCCGTCCTGCAGGTAATAGCCTGGCTTGCACGCGCACCCAGGCACGCAGGCAGAGGTCATGACACACGCAGATTGCTCGGAGAGGTGGCCGCATGTGAAAGGACATTGGTTTGAGCAGTTGTTCCACGCTGCATTGGGATCCTTGCACACTGAAAGAGGAAAATGATTTAAATCCTACTTTAAAAGAGCAAGACTAAATAAAGAATAGTAAAGCACAATGGAATGCGTCTCGGTATACAAAGAAGGAATTACTAATAAAAAAGCAGATTCTAAACTTACGGCACTTTTCCGTTTTCGGGCACATGCGCGATTCTGGCAGTTGAACTTTCTTGCAAAATTCTGACAACACAGCGCTGCCCGGCTGCCGCTTCCGCTCTGAAAGCAAAGTGCTGCACTCTCCAGAGCACGGGCTCCAGGGACCCCATTCTGCAGGGTTGCACTCAGTTTCTGAAAAAAAAACAAAATTGCAGTAGATTAACGAAAATTCAAGTGACGAAGAAGAGCATTGCAAAAAATACATACTAGAGCATCTTCTGTTAAAACACGGTTCTCGCTCGACCTGGTTAAAGCACTTTTCCAACGACGTCAGATTTTGCCTTGCAATCAGATCCCGGAAACTAGACCGACAGATCTTCATCCTAGTCTTGAATCCGGCATCGCATTCCGACGAGCAGTTTGACCAGGAACTCCATGACGAGCAGTCATAAAGAGGCTCCCACGATCGTTTCCGGCACACACTAAAAACGAAGAAATTCACAATAAACAAAAACTTTAACTCCAAAAACTACAAGTCGCGTTAAACACTTACTGATGATCACATTTGACTCCATTAAGCGATACAATCGAGCCTTCAATGTACGAAGTCCCGTTGTGTGTGCAATTCATACATGGATAAAAATCATCCTGACACGAAAATAGATCCAAAGAGACATCGTGACATCTCAGCCAAAACTTGAACTATTACGCGCACAAACTTGGGCAGCTTCGGCAGCTCGGGGAATTCCACATTCTCTAGTTGGCTTGGGCTCAGCGCCTTCTTAGGCTCCTTCGGCGTCTCCCTGTTCACTTGCACGTACTTCTCTGGCTTGTCCTCGTCGGCCACAAACACGGTCACCTCGCGAACACTGTCCGGCGTGCTGCTCTTGAGCACCACCTTCATCAGGCTGGCAGTCTTTGGCAGACGGTCCACCTGGAAGGTGAGCTGGGTGGAACCGCCTCGCTTCACTGGCAGTCCACTACCGCTAGGCAGCAGGGCCTCCTTTCGCTCCTTGGGTGTGAACTCCTTCTTCTCTGGGAGCTTCTCCGCCTTGGTCAGCGCGTCGCTGGGCAGCTCGCCGCTCTCAAACAGTTTCACGCTCTTGCGCAGGCACACGGCCGGGCGTCTTGTTGTTGTAGTAGGCGCCGGCGTTGTCGTTGTCTTTCCTGTCGCTCCTGGCATCGACGGCATCGGGAAGGTGAGCTTCTCGGCGGCTGGCGATCCCGGCTTCCTGCTTGTCGTGCTCGGTGTTGTGCGTCCCGTCGTGGTCGTCGTCTGTTGTGTCGTCCTAACGGTAGTCTTCGGCTTGTGGCAAGCCTTCAACTCGGCTCTGACGCTAGTCGCCTTGCCTGGCAGCGTCTTCAGCACGACGCGCACAAACTTGGGCAGCTTCGGCAGCTCGGGGAATTCCACATTCTCTAGTTGGCTTGGGCTCAGCGCCTTCTTAGGCTCCTTCGGCGTCTCCCTGTTCACTTGCACGTACTTCTCTGGCTTGTCCTCGTCGGCCACAAACACGGTCACCTCGCGAACACTGTCCGGCGTGCTGCTCTTGAGCACCACCTTCATCAGGCTGGCAGTCTTTGGCAGACGGTCCACCTGGAAGGTGAGCTGGGTGGAACCGCCTCGCTTCACTGGCAGTCCACTACCGCTAGGCAGCAGGGCCTCCTTTCGCTCCTTGGGTGTGAACTCCTTCTTCTCTGGGAGCTTCTCCGCCTTGGTCAGCGCGTCGCTGGGCAGCTCGCCGCTCTCAAACAGTTTCACGCTCTTGCGCAGGCACACGGCCGGGCGTCTTGTTGTTGTAGTAGGCGCCGGCGTTGTCGTTGTCTTTCCTGTCGCTCCTGGCATCGACGGCATCGGGAAGGTGAGCTTCTCGGCGGCTGGCGATCCCGGCTTCCTGCTTGTCGTGCTCGGTGTTGTGCGTCCCGTCGTGGTCGTCGTCTGTTGTGTCGTCCTAACGGTAGTCTTCGGCTTGTGGCAAGCCTTCAACTCGGCTCTGACGCTAGTCGCCTTGCCTGGCAGCGTCTTCAGCACGACGCGCACAAACTTGGGCAGCTTCGGCAGCTCGGGGAATTCCACATTCTCTAGTTGGCTTGGGCTCAGCGCCTTCTTAGGCTCCTTCGGCGTCTCCCTGTTCACTTGCACGTACTTCTCTGGCTTGTCCTCGTCGGCCACAAACACGGTCACCTCGCGAACACTGTCCGGCGTGCTGCTCTTGAGCACCACCTTCATCAGGCTGGCAGTCTTTGGCAGACGGTCCACCTGGAAGGTGAGCTGGGTGGAACCGCCTCGCTTCACTGGCAGTCCACTACCGCTAGGCAGCAGGGCCTCCTTTCGCTCCTTGGGTGTGAACTCCTTCTTCTCTGGGAGCTTCTCCGCCTTGGTCAGCGCGTCGCTGGGCAGCTCGCCGCTCTCAAACAGTTTCACGCTCTTGCGCAGGCACACGGCCGGGCGTCTTGTTGTTGTAGTAGGCGCCGGCGTTGTCGTTGTCTTTCCTGTCGCTCCTGGCATCGACGGCATCGGGAAGGTGAGCTTCTCGGCGGCTGGCGATCCCGGCTTCCTGCTTGTCGTGCTCGGTGTTGTGCGTCCCGTCGTGGTCGTCGTCTGTTGTGTCGTCCTAACGGTAGTCTTCGGCTTGTGGCAAGCCTTCAACTCGGCTCTGACGCTAGTCGCCTTGCCTGGCAGCGTCTTCAGCACGACGCGCACAAACTTGGGCAGCTTCGGCAGCTCGGGGAATTCCACATTCTCTAGTTGGCTTGGGCTCAGCGCCTTCTTAGGCTCCTTCGGCGTCTCCCTGTTCACTTGCACGTACTTCTCTGGCTTGTCCTCGTCGGCCACAAACACGGTCACCTCGCGAACACTGTCCGGCGTGCTGCTCTTGAGCACCACCTTCATCAGGCTGGCAGTCTTTGGCAGACGGTCCACCTGGAAGGTGAGCTGGGTGGAACCGCCTCGCTTCACTGGCAGTCCACTACCGCTAGGCAGCAGGGCCTCCTTTCGCTCCTTGGGTGTGAACTCCTTCTTCTCTGGGAGCTTCTCCGCCTTGGTCAGCGCGTCGCTGGGCAGCTCGCCGCTCTCAAACAGTTTCACGCTCTTGCGCAGGCACACGGCCGGGCGTCTTGTTGTTGTAGTAGGCGCCGGCGTTGTCGTTGTCTTTCCTGTCGCTCCTGGCATCGACGGCATCGGGAAGGTGAGCTTCTCGGCGGCTGGCGATCCCGGCTTCCTGCTTGTCGTGCTCGGTGTTGTGCGTCCCGTCGTGGTCGTCGTCTGTTGTGTCGTCCTAACGGTAGTCTTCGGCTTGTGGCAAGCCTTCAACTCGGCTCTGACGCTAGTCGCCTTGCCTGGCAGCGTCTTCAGCACGACGCGCACAAACTTGGGCAGCTTCGGCAGCTCGGGGAATTCCACATTCTCTAGTTGGCTTGGGCTCAGCGCCTTCTTAGGCTCCTTCGGCGTCTCCCTGTTCACTTGCACGTACTTCTCTGGCTTGTCCTCGTCGGCCACAAACACGGTCACCTCGCGAACACTGTCCGGCGTGCTGCTCTTGAGCACCACCTTCATCAGGCTGGCAGTCTTTGGCAGACGGTCCACCTGGAAGGTGAGCTGGGTGGAACCGCCTCGCTTCACTGGCAGTCCACTACCGCTAGGCAGCAGGGCCTCCTTTCGCTCCTTGGGTGTGAACTCCTTCTTCTCTGGGAGCTTCTCCGCCTTGGTCAGCGCGTCGCTGGGCAGCTCGCCGCTCTCAAACAGTTTCACGCTCTTGCGCAGGCACACGGCCGGGCGTCTTGTTGTTGTAGTAGGCGCCGGCGTTGTCGTTGTCTTTCCTGTCGCTCCTGGCATCGACGGCATCGGGAAGGTGAGCTTCTCGGCGGCTGGCGATCCCGGCTTCCTGCTTGTCGTGCTCGGTGTTGTGCGTCCCGTCGTGGTCGTCGTCTGTTGTGTCGTCCTAACGGTAGTCTTCGGCTTGTGGCAAGCCTTCAACTCGGCTCTGACGCTAGTCGCCTTGCCTGGCAGCGTCTTCAGCACGACGCGCACAAACTTGGGCAGCTTCGGCAGCTCGGGGAATTCCACATTCTCTAGTTGGCTTGGGCTCAGCGCCTTCTTAGGCTCCTTCGGCGTCTCCCTGTTCACTTGCACGTACTTCTCTGGCTTGTCCTCGTCGGCCACAAACACGGTCACCTCGCGAACACTGTCCGGCGTGCTGCTCTTGAGCACCACCTTCATCAGGCTGGCAGTCTTTGGCAGACGGTCCACCTGGAAGGTGAGCTGGGTGGAACCGCCTCGCTTCACTGGCAGTCCACTACCGCTAGGCAGCAGGGCCTCCTTTCGCTCCTTGGGTGTGAACTCCTTCTTCTCTGGGAGCTTCTCCGCCTTGGTCAGCGCGTCGCTGGGCAGCTCGCCGCTCTCAAACAGTTTCACGCTCTTGCGCAGGCACACGGCCGGGCGTCTTGTTGTTGTAGTAGGCGCCGGCGTTGTCGTTGTCTTTCCTGTCGCTCCTGGCATCGACGGCATCGGGAAGGTGAGCTTCTCGGCGGCTGGCGATCCCGGCTTCCTGCTTGTCGTGCTCGGTGTTGTGCGTCCCGTCGTGGTCGTCGTCTGTTGTGTCGTCCTAACGGTAGTCTTCGGCTTGTGGCAAGCCTTCAACTCGGCTCTGACGCTAGTCGCCTTGCCTGGCAGCGTCTTCAGCACGACGCGCACAAACTTGGGCAGCTTCGGCAGCTCGGGGAATTCCACATTCTCTAGTTGGCTTGGGCTCAGCGCCTTCTTAGGCTCCTTCGGCGTCTCCCTGTTCACTTGCACGTACTTCTCTGGCTTGTCCTCGTCGGCCACAAACACGGTCACCTCGCGAACACTGTCCGGCGTGCTGCTCTTGAGCACCACCTTCATCAGGCTGGCAGTCTTTGGCAGACGGTCCACCTGGAAGGTGAGCTGGGTGGAACCGCCTCGCTTCACTGGCAGTCCACTACCGCTAGGCAGCAGGGCCTCCTTTCGCTCCTTGGGTGTGAACTCCTTCTTCTCTGGGAGCTTCTCCGCCTTGGTCAGCGCGTCGCTGGGCAGCTCGCCGCTCTCAAACAGTTTCACGCTCTTGCGCAGGCACACGGCCGGGCGTCTTGTTGTTGTAGTAGGCGCCGGCGTTGTCGTTGTCTTTCCTGTCGCTCCTGGCATCGACGGCATCGGGAAGGTGAGCTTCTCGGCGGCTGGCGATCCCGGCTTCCTGCTTGTCGTGCTCGGTGTTGTGCGTCCCGTCGTGGTCGTCGTCTGTTGTGTCGTCCTAACGGTAGTCTTCGGCTTGTGGCAAGCCTTCAACTCGGCTCTGACGCTAGTCGCCTTGCCTGGCAGCGTCTTCAGCACGACGCGCACAAACTTGGGCAGCTTCGGCAGCTCGGGGAATTCCACATTCTCTAGTTGGCTTGGGCTCAGCGCCTTCTTAGGCTCCTTCGGCGTCTCCCTGTTCACTTGCACGTACTTCTCTGGCTTGTCCTCGTCGGCCACAAACACGGTCACCTCGCGAACACTGTCCGGCGTGCTGCTCTTGAGCACCACCTTCATCAGGCTGGCAGTCTTTGGCAGACGGTCCACCTGGAAGGTGAGCTGGGTGGAACCGCCTCGCTTCACTGGCAGTCCACTACCGCTAGGCAGCAGGGCCTCCTTTCGCTCCTTGGGTGTGAACTCCTTCTTCTCTGGGAGCTTCTCCGCCTTGGTCAGCGCGTCGCTGGGCAGCTCGCCGCTCTCAAACAGTTTCACGCTCTTGCGCAGGCACACGGCCGGGCGTCTTGTTGTTGTAGTAGGCGCCGGCGTTGTCGTTGTCTTTCCTGTCGCTCCTGGCATCGACGGCATCGGGAAGGTGAGCTTCTCGGCGGCTGGCGATCCCGGCTTCCTGCTTGTCGTGCTCGGTGTTGTGCGTCCCGTCGTGGTCGTCGTCTGTTGTGTCGTCCTAACGGTAGTCTTCGGCTTGTGGCAAGCCTTCAACTCGGCTCTGACGCTAGTCGCCTTGCCTGGCAGCGTCTTCAGCACGACGCGCACAAACTTGGGCAGCTTCGGCAGCTCGGGGAATTCCACATTCTCTAGTTGGCTTGGGCTCAGCGCCTTCTTAGGCTCCTTCGGCGTCTCCCTGTTCACTTGCACGTACTTCTCTGGCTTGTCCTCGTCGGCCACAAACACGGTCACCTCGCGAACACTGTCCGGCGTGCTGCTCTTGAGCACCACCTTCATCAGGCTGGCAGTCTTTGGCAGACGGTCCACCTGGAAGGTGAGCTGGGTGGAACCGCCTCGCTTCACTGGCAGTCCACTACCGCTAGGCAGCAGGGCCTCCTTTCGCTCCTTGGGTGTGAACTCCTTCTTCTCTGGGAGCTTCTCCGCCTTGGTCAGCGCGTCGCTGGGCAGCTCGCCGCTCTCAAACAGTTTCACGCTCTTGCGCAGGCACACGGCCGGGCGTCTTGTTGTTGTAGTAGGCGCCGGCGTTGTCGTTGTCTTTCCTGTCGCTCCTGGCATCGACGGCATCGGGAAGGTGAGCTTCTCGGCGGCTGGCGATCCCGGCTTCCTGCTTGTCGTGCTCGGTGTTGTGCGTCCCGTCGTGGTCGTCGTCTGTTGTGTCGTCCTAACGGTAGTCTTCGGCTTGTGGCAAGCCTTCAACTCGGCTCTGACGCTAGTCGCCTTGCCTGGCAGCGTCTTCAGCACGACGCGCACAAACTTGGGCAGCTTCGGCAGCTCGGGGAATTCCACATTCTCTAGTTGGCTTGGGCTCAGCGCCTTCTTAGGCTCCTTCGGCGTCTCCCTGTTCACTTGCACGTACTTCTCTGGCTTGTCCTCGTCGGCCACAAACACGGTCACCTCGCGAACACTGTCCGGCGTGCTGCTCTTGAGCACCACCTTCATCAGGCTGGCAGTCTTTGGCAGACGGTCCACCTGGAAGGTGAGCTGGGTGGAACCGCCTCGCTTCACTGGCAGTCCACTACCGCTAGGCAGCAGGGCCTCCTTTCGCTCCTTGGGTGTGAACTCCTTCTTCTCTGGGAGCTTCTCCGCCTTGGTCAGCGCGTCGCTGGGCAGCTCGCCGCTCTCAAACAGTTTCACGCTCTTGCGCAGGCACACGGCCGGGCGTCTTGTTGTTGTAGTAGGCGCCGGCGTTGTCGTTGTCTTTCCTGTCGCTCCTGGCATCGACGGCATCGGGAAGGTGAGCTTCTCGGCGGCTGGCGATCCCGGCTTCCTGCTTGTCGTGCTCGGTGTTGTGCGTCCCGTCGTGGTCGTCGTCTGTTGTGTCGTCCTAACGGTAGTCTTCGGCTTGTGGCAAGCCTTCAACTCGGCTCTGACGCTAGTCGCCTTGCCTGGCAGCGTCTTCAGCACGACGCGCACAAACTTGGGCAGCTTCGGCAGCTCGGGGAATTCCACATTCTCTAGTTGGCTTGGGCTCAGCGCCTTCTTAGGCTCCTTCGGCGTCTCCCTGTTCACTTGCACGTACTTCTCTGGCTTGTCCTCGTCGGCCACAAACACGGTCACCTCGCGAACACTGTCCGGCGTGCTGCTCTTGAGCACCACCTTCATCAGGCTGGCAGTCTTTGGCAGACGGTCCACCTGGAAGGTGAGCTGGGTGGAACCGCCTCGCTTCACTGGCAGTCCACTACCGCTAGGCAGCAGGGCCTCCTTTCGCTCCTTGGGTGTGAACTCCTTCTTCTCTGGGAGCTTCTCCGCCTTGGTCAGCGCGTCGCTGGGCAGCTCGCCGCTCTCAAACAGTTTCACGCTCTTGCGCAGGCACACGGCCGGGCGTCTTGTTGTTGTAGTAGGCGCCGGCGTTGTCGTTGTCTTTCCTGTCGCTCCTGGCATCGACGGCATCGGGAAGGTGAGCTTCTCGGCGGCTGGCGATCCCGGCTTCCTGCTTGTCGTGCTCGGTGTTGTGCGTCCCGTCGTGGTCGTCGTCTGTTGTGTCGTCCTAACGGTAGTCTTCGGCTTGTGGCAAGCCTTCAACTCGGCTCTGACGCTAGTCGCCTTGCCTGGCAGCGTCTTCAGCACGACGCGCACAAACTTGGGCAGCTTCGGCAGCTCGGGGAATTCCACATTCTCTAGTTGGCTTGGGCTCAGCGCCTTCTTAGGCTCCTTCGGCGTCTCCCTGTTCACTTGCACGTACTTCTCTGGCTTGTCCTCGTCGGCCACAAACACGGTCACCTCGCGAACACTGTCCGGCGTGCTGCTCTTGAGCACCACCTTCATCAGGCTGGCAGTCTTTGGCAGACGGTCCACCTGGAAGGTGAGCTGGGTGGAACCGCCTCGCTTCACTGGCAGTCCACTACCGCTAGGCAGCAGGGCCTCCTTTCGCTCCTTGGGTGTGAACTCCTTCTTCTCTGGGAGCTTCTCCGCCTTGGTCAGCGCGTCGCTGGGCAGCTCGCCGCTCTCAAACAGTTTCACGCTCTTGCGCAGGCACACGGCCGGGCGTCTTGTTGTTGTAGTAGGCGCCGGCGTTGTCGTTGTCTTTCCTGTCGCTCCTGGCATCGACGGCATCGGGAAGGTGAGCTTCTCGGCGGCTGGCGATCCCGGCTTCCTGCTTGTCGTGCTCGGTGTTGTGCGTCCCGTCGTGGTCGTCGTCTGTTGTGTCGTCCTAACGGTAGTCTTCGGCTTGTGGCAAGCCTTCAACTCGGCTCTGACGCTAGTCGCCTTGCCTGGCAGCGTCTTCAGCACGACGCGCACAAACTTGGGCAGCTTCGGCAGCTCGGGGAATTCCACATTCTCTAGTTGGCTTGGGCTCAGCGCCTTCTTAGGCTCCTTCGGCGTCTCCCTGTTCACTTGCACGTACTTCTCTGGCTTGTCCTCGTCGGCCACAAACACGGTCACCTCGCGAACACTGTCCGGCGTGCTGCTCTTGAGCACCACCTTCATCAGGCTGGCAGTCTTTGGCAGACGGTCCACCTGGAAGGTGAGCTGGGTGGAACCGCCTCGCTTCACTGGCAGTCCACTACCGCTAGGCAGCAGGGCCTCCTTTCGCTCCTTGGGTGTGAACTCCTTCTTCTCTGGGAGCTTCTCCGCCTTGGTCAGCGCGTCGCTGGGCAGCTCGCCGCTCTCAAACAGTTTCACGCTCTTGCGCAGGCACACGGCCGGGCGTCTTGTTGTTGTAGTAGGCGCCGGCGTTGTCGTTGTCTTTCCTGTCGCTCCTGGCATCGACGGCATCGGGAAGGTGAGCTTCTCGGCGGCTGGCGATCCCGGCTTCCTGCTTGTCGTGCTCGGTGTTGTGCGTCCCGTCGTGGTCGTCGTCTGTTGTGTCGTCCTAACGGTAGTCTTCGGCTTGTGGCAAGCCTTCAACTCGGCTCTGACGCTAGTCGCCTTGCCTGGCAGCGTCTTCAGCACGACGCGCACAAACTTGGGCAGCTTCGGCAGCTCGGGGAATTCCACATTCTCTAGTTGGCTTGGGCTCAGCGCCTTCTTAGGCTCCTTCGGCGTCTCCCTGTTCACTTGCACGTACTTCTCTGGCTTGTCCTCGTCGGCCACAAACACGGTCACCTCGCGAACACTGTCCGGCGTGCTGCTCTTGAGCACCACCTTCATCAGGCTGGCAGTCTTTGGCAGACGGTCCACCTGGAAGGTGAGCTGGGTGGAACCGCCTCGCTTCACTGGCAGTCCACTACCGCTAGGCAGCAGGGCCTCCTTTCGCTCCTTGGGTGTGAACTCCTTCTTCTCTGGGAGCTTCTCCGCCTTGGTCAGCGCGTCGCTGGGCAGCTCGCCGCTCTCAAACAGTTTCACGCTCTTGCGCAGGCACACGGCCGGGCGTCTTGTTGTTGTAGTAGGCGCCGGCGTTGTCGTTGTCTTTCCTGTCGCTCCTGGCATCGACGGCATCGGGAAGGTGAGCTTCTCGGCGGCTGGCGATCCCGGCTTCCTGCTTGTCGTGCTCGGTGTTGTGCGTCCCGTCGTGGTCGTCGTCTGTTGTGTCGTCCTAACGGTAGTCTTCGGCTTGTGGCAAGCCTTCAACTCGGCTCTGACGCTAGTCGCCTTGCCTGGCAGCGTCTTCAGCACGACGCGCACAAACTTGGGCAGCTTCGGCAGCTCGGGGAATTCCACATTCTCTAGTTGGCTTGGGCTCAGCGCCTTCTTAGGCTCCTTCGGCGTCTCCCTGTTCACTTGCACGTACTTCTCTGGCTTGTCCTCGTCGGCCACAAACACGGTCACCTCGCGAACACTGTCCGGCGTGCTGCTCTTGAGCACCACCTTCATCAGGCTGGCAGTCTTTGGCAGACGGTCCACCTGGAAGGTGAGCTGGGTGGAACCGCCTCGCTTCACTGGCAGTCCACTACCGCTAGGCAGCAGGGCCTCCTTTCGCTCCTTGGGTGTGAACTCCTTCTTCTCTGGGAGCTTCTCCGCCTTGGTCAGCGCGTCGCTGGGCAGCTCGCCGCTCTCAAACAGTTTCACGCTCTTGCGCAGGCACACGGCCGGGCGTCTTGTTGTTGTAGTAGGCGCCGGCGTTGTCGTTGTCTTTCCTGTCGCTCCTGGCATCGACGGCATCGGGAAGGTGAGCTTCTCGGCGGCTGGCGATCCCGGCTTCCTGCTTGTCGTGCTCGGTGTTGTGCGTCCCGTCGTGGTCGTCGTCTGTTGTGTCGTCCTAACGGTAGTCTTCGGCTTGTGGCAAGCCTTCAACTCGGCTCTGACGCTAGTCGCCTTGCCTGGCAGCGTCTTCAGCACGACGCGCACAAACTTGGGCAGCTTCGGCAGCTCGGGGAATTCCACATTCTCTAGTTGGCTTGGGCTCAGCGCCTTCTTAGGCTCCTTCGGCGTCTCCCTGTTCACTTGCACGTACTTCTCTGGCTTGTCCTCGTCGGCCACAAACACGGTCACCTCGCGAACACTGTCCGGCGTGCTGCTCTTGAGCACCACCTTCATCAGGCTGGCAGTCTTTGGCAGACGGTCCACCTGGAAGGTGAGCTGGGTGGAACCGCCTCGCTTCACTGGCAGTCCACTACCGCTAGGCAGCAGGGCCTCCTTTCGCTCCTTGGGTGTGAACTCCTTCTTCTCTGGGAGCTTCTCCGCCTTGGTCAGCGCGTCGCTGGGCAGCTCGCCGCTCTCAAACAGTTTCACGCTCTTGCGCAGGCACACGGCCGGGCGTCTTGTTGTTGTAGTAGGCGCCGGCGTTGTCGTTGTCTTTCCTGTCGCTCCTGGCATCGACGGCATCGGGAAGGTGAGCTTCTCGGCGGCTGGCGATCCCGGCTTCCTGCTTGTCGTGCTCGGTGTTGTGCGTCCCGTCGTGGTCGTCGTCTGTTGTGTCGTCCTAACGGTAGTCTTCGGCTTGTGGCAAGCCTTCAACTCGGCTCTGACGCTAGTCGCCTTGCCTGGCAGCGTCTTCAGCACGACGCGCACAAACTTGGGCAGCTTCGGCAGCTCGGGGAATTCCACATTCTCTAGTTGGCTTGGGCTCAGCGCCTTCTTAGGCTCCTTCGGCGTCTCCCTGTTCACTTGCACGTACTTCTCTGGCTTGTCCTCGTCGGCCACAAACACGGTCACCTCGCGAACACTGTCCGGCGTGCTGCTCTTGAGCACCACCTTCATCAGGCTGGCAGTCTTTGGCAGACGGTCCACCTGGAAGGTGAGCTGGGTGGAACCGCCTCGCTTCACTGGCAGTCCACTACCGCTAGGCAGCAGGGCCTCCTTTCGCTCCTTGGGTGTGAACTCCTTCTTCTCTGGGAGCTTCTCCGCCTTGGTCAGCGCGTCGCTGGGCAGCTCGCCGCTCTCAAACAGTTTCACGCTCTTGCGCAGGCACACGGCCGGGCGTCTTGTTGTTGTAGTAGGCGCCGGCGTTGTCGTTGTCTTTCCTGTCGCTCCTGGCATCGACGGCATCGGGAAGGTGAGCTTCTCGGCGGCTGGCGATCCCGGCTTCCTGCTTGTCGTGCTCGGTGTTGTGCGTCCCGTCGTGGTCGTCGTCTGTTGTGTCGTCCTAACGGTAGTCTTCGGCTTGTGGCAAGCCTTCAACTCGGCTCTGACGCTAGTCGCCTTGCCTGGCAGCGTCTTCAGCACGACGCGCACAAACTTGGGCAGCTTCGGCAGCTCGGGGAATTCCACATTCTCTAGTTGGCTTGGGCTCAGCGCCTTCTTAGGCTCCTTCGGCGTCTCCCTGTTCACTTGCACGTACTTCTCTGGCTTGTCCTCGTCGGCCACAAACACGGTCACCTCGCGAACACTGTCCGGCGTGCTGCTCTTGAGCACCACCTTCATCAGGCTGGCAGTCTTTGGCAGACGGTCCACCTGGAAGGTGAGCTGGGTGGAACCGCCTCGCTTCACTGGCAGTCCACTACCGCTAGGCAGCAGGGCCTCCTTTCGCTCCTTGGGTGTGAACTCCTTCTTCTCTGGGAGCTTCTCCGCCTTGGTCAGCGCGTCGCTGGGCAGCTCGCCGCTCTCAAACAGTTTCACGCTCTTGCGCAGGCACACGGCCGGGCGTCTTGTTGTTGTAGTAGGCGCCGGCGTTGTCGTTGTCTTTCCTGTCGCTCCTGGCATCGACGGCATCGGGAAGGTGAGCTTCTCGGCGGCTGGCGATCCCGGCTTCCTGCTTGTCGTGCTCGGTGTTGTGCGTCCCGTCGTGGTCGTCGTCTGTTGTGTCGTCCTAACGGTAGTCTTCGGCTTGTGGCAAGCCTTCAACTCGGCTCTGACGCTAGTCGCCTTGCCTGGCAGCGTCTTCAGCACGACGCGCACAAACTTGGGCAGCTTCGGCAGCTCGGGGAATTCCACATTCTCTAGTTGGCTTGGGCTCAGCGCCTTCTTAGGCTCCTTCGGCGTCTCCCTGTTCACTTGCACGTACTTCTCTGGCTTGTCCTCGTCGGCCACAAACACGGTCACCTCGCGAACACTGTCCGGCGTGCTGCTCTTGAGCACCACCTTCATCAGGCTGGCAGTCTTTGGCAGACGGTCCACCTGGAAGGTGAGCTGGGTGGAACCGCCTCGCTTCACTGGCAGTCCACTACCGCTAGGCAGCAGGGCCTCCTTTCGCTCCTTGGGTGTGAACTCCTTCTTCTCTGGGAGCTTCTCCGCCTTGGTCAGCGCGTCGCTGGGCAGCTCGCCGCTCTCAAACAGTTTCACGCTCTTGCGCAGGCACACGGCCGGGCGTCTTGTTGTTGTAGTAGGCGCCGGCGTTGTCGTTGTCTTTCCTGTCGCTCCTGGCATCGACGGCATCGGGAAGGTGAGCTTCTCGGCGGCTGGCGATCCCGGCTTCCTGCTTGTCGTGCTCGGTGTTGTGCGTCCCGTCGTGGTCGTCGTCTGTTGTGTCGTCCTAACGGTAGTCTTCGGCTTGTGGCAAGCCTTCAACTCGGCTCTGACGCTAGTCGCCTTGCCTGGCAGCGTCTTCAGCACGACGCGCACAAACTTGGGCAGCTTCGGCAGCTCGGGGAATTCCACATTCTCTAGTTGGCTTGGGCTCAGCGCCTTCTTAGGCTCCTTCGGCGTCTCCCTGTTCACTTGCACGTACTTCTCTGGCTTGTCCTCGTCGGCCACAAACACGGTCACCTCGCGAACACTGTCCGGCGTGCTGCTCTTGAGCACCACCTTCATCAGGCTGGCAGTCTTTGGCAGACGGTCCACCTGGAAGGTGAGCTGGGTGGAACCGCCTCGCTTCACTGGCAGTCCACTACCGCTAGGCAGCAGGGCCTCCTTTCGCTCCTTGGGTGTGAACTCCTTCTTCTCTGGGAGCTTCTCCGCCTTGGTCAGCGCGTCGCTGGGCAGCTCGCCGCTCTCAAACAGTTTCACGCTCTTGCGCAGGCACACGGCCGGGCGTCTTGTTGTTGTAGTAGGCGCCGGCGTTGTCGTTGTCTTTCCTGTCGCTCCTGGCATCGACGGCATCGGGAAGGTGAGCTTCTCGGCGGCTGGCGATCCCGGCTTCCTGCTTGTCGTGCTCGGTGTTGTGCGTCCCGTCGTGGTCGTCGTCTGTTGTGTCGTCCTAACGGTAGTCTTCGGCTTGTGGCAAGCCTTCAACTCGGCTCTGACGCTAGTCGCCTTGCCTGGCAGCGTCTTCAGCACGACGCGCACAAACTTGGGCAGCTTCGGCAGCTCGGGGAATTCCACATTCTCTAGTTGGCTTGGGCTCAGCGCCTTCTTAGGCTCCTTCGGCGTCTCCCTGTTCACTTGCACGTACTTCTCTGGCTTGTCCTCGTCGGCCACAAACACGGTCACCTCGCGAACACTGTCCGGCGTGCTGCTCTTGAGCACCACCTTCATCAGGCTGGCAGTCTTTGGCAGACGGTCCACCTGGAAGGTGAGCTGGGTGGAACCGCCTCGCTTCACTGGCAGTCCACTACCGCTAGGCAGCAGGGCCTCCTTTCGCTCCTTGGGTGTGAACTCCTTCTTCTCTGGGAGCTTCTCCGCCTTGGTCAGCGCGTCGCTGGGCAGCTCGCCGCTCTCAAACAGTTTCACGCTCTTGCGCAGGCACACGGCCGGGCGTCTTGTTGTTGTAGTAGGCGCCGGCGTTGTCGTTGTCTTTCCTGTCGCTCCTGGCATCGACGGCATCGGGAAGGTGAGCTTCTCGGCGGCTGGCGATCCCGGCTTCCTGCTTGTCGTGCTCGGTGTTGTGCGTCCCGTCGTGGTCGTCGTCTGTTGTGTCGTCCTAACGGTAGTCTTCGGCTTGTGGCAAGCCTTCAACTCGGCTCTGACGCTAGTCGCCTTGCCTGGCAGCGTCTTCAGCACGACGCGCACAAACTTGGGCAGCTTCGGCAGCTCGGGGAATTCCACATTCTCTAGTTGGCTTGGGCTCAGCGCCTTCTTAGGCTCCTTCGGCGTCTCCCTGTTCACTTGCACGTACTTCTCTGGCTTGTCCTCGTCGGCCACAAACACGGTCACCTCGCGAACACTGTCCGGCGTGCTGCTCTTGAGCACCACCTTCATCAGGCTGGCAGTCTTTGGCAGACGGTCCACCTGGAAGGTGAGCTGGGTGGAACCGCCTCGCTTCACTGGCAGTCCACTACCGCTAGGCAGCAGGGCCTCCTTTCGCTCCTTGGGTGTGAACTCCTTCTTCTCTGGGAGCTTCTCCGCCTTGGTCAGCGCGTCGCTGGGCAGCTCGCCGCTCTCAAACAGTTTCACGCTCTTGCGCAGGCACACGGCCGGGCGTCTTGTTGTTGTAGTAGGCGCCGGCGTTGTCGTTGTCTTTCCTGTCGCTCCTGGCATCGACGGCATCGGGAAGGTGAGCTTCTCGGCGGCTGGCGATCCCGGCTTCCTGCTTGTCGTGCTCGGTGTTGTGCGTCCCGTCGTGGTCGTCGTCTGTTGTGTCGTCCTAACGGTAGTCTTCGGCTTGTGGCAAGCCTTCAACTCGGCTCTGACGCTAGTCGCCTTGCCTGGCAGCGTCTTCAGCACGACGCGCACAAACTTGGGCAGCTTCGGCAGCTCGGGGAATTCCACATTCTCTAGTTGGCTTGGGCTCAGCGCCTTCTTAGGCTCCTTCGGCGTCTCCCTGTTCACTTGCACGTACTTCTCTGGCTTGTCCTCGTCGGCCACAAACACGGTCACCTCGCGAACACTGTCCGGCGTGCTGCTCTTGAGCACCACCTTCATCAGGCTGGCAGTCTTTGGCAGACGGTCCACCTGGAAGGTGAGCTGGGTGGAACCGCCTCGCTTCACTGGCAGTCCACTACCGCTAGGCAGCAGGGCCTCCTTTCGCTCCTTGGGTGTGAACTCCTTCTTCTCTGGGAGCTTCTCCGCCTTGGTCAGCGCGTCGCTGGGCAGCTCGCCGCTCTCAAACAGTTTCACGCTCTTGCGCAGGCACACGGCCGGGCGTCTTGTTGTTGTAGTAGGCGCCGGCGTTGTCGTTGTCTTTCCTGTCGCTCCTGGCATCGACGGCATCGGGAAGGTGAGCTTCTCGGCGGCTGGCGATCCCGGCTTCCTGCTTGTCGTGCTCGGTGTTGTGCGTCCCGTCGTGGTCGTCGTCTGTTGTGTCGTCCTAACGGTAGTCTTCGGCTTGTGGCAAGCCTTCAACTCGGCTCTGACGCTAGTCGCCTTGCCTGGCAGCGTCTTCAGCACGACGCGCACAAACTTGGGCAGCTTCGGCAGCTCGGGGAATTCCACATTCTCTAGTTGGCTTGGGCTCAGCGCCTTCTTAGGCTCCTTCGGCGTCTCCCTGTTCACTTGCACGTACTTCTCTGGCTTGTCCTCGTCGGCCACAAACACGGTCACCTCGCGAACACTGTCCGGCGTGCTGCTCTTGAGCACCACCTTCATCAGGCTGGCAGTCTTTGGCAGACGGTCCACCTGGAAGGTGAGCTGGGTGGAACCGCCTCGCTTCACTGGCAGTCCACTACCGCTAGGCAGCAGGGCCTCCTTTCGCTCCTTGGGTGTGAACTCCTTCTTCTCTGGGAGCTTCTCCGCCTTGGTCAGCGCGTCGCTGGGCAGCTCGCCGCTCTCAAACAGTTTCACGCTCTTGCGCAGGCACACGGCCGGGCGTCTTGTTGTTGTAGTAGGCGCCGGCGTTGTCGTTGTCTTTCCTGTCGCTCCTGGCATCGACGGCATCGGGAAGGTGAGCTTCTCGGCGGCTGGCGATCCCGGCTTCCTGCTTGTCGTGCTCGGTGTTGTGCGTCCCGTCGTGGTCGTCGTCTGTTGTGTCGTCCTAACGGTAGTCTTCGGCTTGTGGCAAGCCTTCAACTCGGCTCTGACGCTAGTCGCCTTGCCTGGCAGCGTCTTCAGCACGACGCGCACAAACTTGGGCAGCTTCGGCAGCTCGGGGAATTCCACATTCTCTAGTTGGCTTGGGCTCAGCGCCTTCTTAGGCTCCTTCGGCGTCTCCCTGTTCACTTGCACGTACTTCTCTGGCTTGTCCTCGTCGGCCACAAACACGGTCACCTCGCGAACACTGTCCGGCGTGCTGCTCTTGAGCACCACCTTCATCAGGCTGGCAGTCTTTGGCAGACGGTCCACCTGGAAGGTGAGCTGGGTGGAACCGCCTCGCTTCACTGGCAGTCCACTACCGCTAGGCAGCAGGGCCTCCTTTCGCTCCTTGGGTGTGAACTCCTTCTTCTCTGGGAGCTTCTCCGCCTTGGTCAGCGCGTCGCTGGGCAGCTCGCCGCTCTCAAACAGTTTCACGCTCTTGCGCAGGCACACGGCCGGGCGTCTTGTTGTTGTAGTAGGCGCCGGCGTTGTCGTTGTCTTTCCTGTCGCTCCTGGCATCGACGGCATCGGGAAGGTGAGCTTCTCGGCGGCTGGCGATCCCGGCTTCCTGCTTGTCGTGCTCGGTGTTGTGCGTCCCGTCGTGGTCGTCGTCTGTTGTGTCGTCCTAACGGTAGTCTTCGGCTTGTGGCAAGCCTTCAACTCGGCTCTGACGCTAGTCGCCTTGCCTGGCAGCGTCTTCAGCACGACGCGCACAAACTTGGGCAGCTTCGGCAGCTCGGGGAATTCCACATTCTCTAGTTGGCTTGGGCTCAGCGCCTTCTTAGGCTCCTTCGGCGTCTCCCTGTTCACTTGCACGTACTTCTCTGGCTTGTCCTCGTCGGCCACAAACACGGTCACCTCGCGAACACTGTCCGGCGTGCTGCTCTTGAGCACCACCTTCATCAGGCTGGCAGTCTTTGGCAGACGGTCCACCTGGAAGGTGAGCTGGGTGGAACCGCCTCGCTTCACTGGCAGTCCACTACCGCTAGGCAGCAGGGCCTCCTTTCGCTCCTTGGGTGTGAACTCCTTCTTCTCTGGGAGCTTCTCCGCCTTGGTCAGCGCGTCGCTGGGCAGCTCGCCGCTCTCAAACAGTTTCACGCTCTTGCGCAGGCACACGGCCGGGCGTCTTGTTGTTGTAGTAGGCGCCGGGGTTGTCGTTGTTTTTCTTCGACTAGAAACTCTAATAGATGGCAATATCTTTGTCGTTTTCATGGTTAGCAGAGATGCATTGGTTGTCCTTGCGGCCGCAGTGCTCGCCGTCGTTGGCCGTTTCGTCGACGTGCTCGTTGTCGATCTGCCAGCCGTTGTTGTCGACTTCTTCTGGCGCGTAGTTCTACCGGTCGATTTCCTGCTCGTGATGGACGGCATCGGGAAGGTCACCTTTTCGCCGGCCGGTGTGCCCCGTGTAGTGCGCGTTGTTTCTGTTGTCAATCCGGCAGTGCTCGGTCTTCTCGTTGTCGTTGCCGATGTCGTAGTACTCTGCGTTGTTGTAGTCGCCGGCTTCTTCTTGAGACACACCTTGACCTCCAGCGTCACCCTGACGGGTCGCTTGGAGCCTCTTCTGATTCGCACCTCGATCAGGTCGGGAGTTCGTCTGGTCGGCGTCAGTGGGATCGATTCCAGGTCGTCGCGACTCAACGGCTCGTCGCCTGGCTGTTCAGCCTTGCCAACCGGAGTTCTCTCGTTGTTGGTCACTTCTGTCACAGACACCTTTGTGATTCGCTTCGGCTTGTCGGCGCTCACCTTGATCTCGGCGACCCGGCTTCCCTCCGGCAGCCTGCTCAGGTCAATGCGGACCAGCGTGTCACCCTTTCTGAGTGGCAGGCCGCGTCTACCTGGAAGCAGCGACTTCTTCTCTGGCTCGTCGTAGGGCTCATTCTGCGGCACGCGCTTCACCTCCACAACATCCTCAGGACGAAGCACGTTACTGTCGAACGCCATCTTCTTCTTGCACACTCGTCGTCGCTTGGTGGTTGTAGTCAGCACAGGGGCCTTGGTTGTCTTTGCGGCCGCAGTGCTCGCCGTGTTGGCCGTTTTGTCGACGTGCTCGTTGTCGATCTGCCAGCCGTTGTTGTCGACTTCTTCTGGCGCGTAGTTCTACCGGTCGATTTCCTGCTCGTGATGGACGGCATCGGGAAGGTCACCTTTTCGCCGGCCGGTGTGCCCCGTGTAGTGCGCGTTGTTTCTGTTGTCAATCCGGCAGTGCTCGGTCTTCTCGTTGTCGTTGCCGATGTCGTAGTACTCTGCGTTGTTGTAGTCGCCGGCTTCTTCTTGAGACACACCTTGACCTCCAGCGTCACCCTGACGGGTCGCTTGGAGCCTCTTCTGATTCGCACCTCGATCAGGTCGGGAGTTCGTCTGGTCGGCGTCAGTGGGATCGATTCCAGGTCGTCGCGACTCAACGGCTCGTCGCCTGGCTGTTCAGCCTTGCCAACCGGAGTTCTCTCGTTGTTGGTCACTTCTGTCACAGACACCTTTGTGATTCGCTTCGGCTTGTCGGCGCTCACCTTGATCTCGGCGACCCGGCTTCCCTCCGGCAGCCTGCTCAGGTCAATGCGGACCAGCGTGTCACCCTTTCTGAGTGGCAGGCCGCGTCTACCTGGAAGCAGCGACTTCTTCTCTGGCTCGTCGTAGGGCTCATTCTGCGGCACGCGCTTCACCTCCACAACATCCTCAGGACGAAGCACGTTACTGTCGAACGCCATCTTCTTCTTGCACACTCGTCGTCGCTTGGTGGTTGTAGTCAGCACAGGGGCCTTGGTTGTCTTTGCGGCCGCAGTGCTCGCCGTCGTTGGCCGTTTCGTCGACGTGCTCGTTGTCGATCTGCCAGCCGTTGTTGTCGACTTCTTCTGGCGCGTAGTTCTACCGGTCGATTTCCTGCTCGTGATGGACGGCATCGGGAAGGTCACCTTTTCGCCGGCCGGTGTGCCCCGTGTAGTGCGCGTTGTTTCTGTTGTCAATCCGGCAGTGCTCGGTCTTCTCGTTGTCGTTGCCGATGTCGTAGTACTCTGCGTTGTTGTAGTCGCCGGCTTCTTCTTGAGACACACCTTGACCTCCAGCGTCACCCTGACGGGTCGCTTGGAGCCTCTTCTGATTCGCACCTCGATCAGGTCGGGAGTTCGTCTGGTCGGCGTCAGTGGGATCGATTCCAGGTCGTCGCGACTCAACGGCTCGTCGCCTGGCTGTTCAGCCTTGCCAACCGGAGTTCTCTCGTTGTTGGTCACTTCTGTCACAGACACCTTTGTGATTCGCTTCGGCTTGTCGGCGCTCACCTTGATCTCGGCGACCCGGCTTCCCTCCGGCAGCCTGCTCAGGTCAATGCGGACCAGCGTGTCACCCTTTCTGAGTGGCAGGCCGCGTCTACCTGGAAGCAGCGACTTCTTCTCTGGCTCGTCGTAGGGCTCATTCTGCGGCACGCGCTTCACCTCCACAACATCCTCAGGACGAAGCACGTTACTGTCGAACGCCATCTTCTTCTTGCACACTCGTCGTCGCTTGGTGGTTGTAGTCAGCACAGGGGCCTTGGTTGTCTTTGCGGCCGCAGTGCTCGCCGTCGTTGGCCGTTTCGTCGACGTGCTCGTTGTCGATCTGCCAGCCGTTGTTGTCGACTTCTTCTGGCGCGTAGTTCTACCGGTCGATTTCCTGCTCGTGATGGACGGCATCGGGAAGGTCACCTTTTCGCCGGCCGGTGTGCCCCGTGTAGTGCGCGTTGTTTCTGTTGTCAATCCGGCAGTGCTCGGTCTTCTCGTTGTCGTTGCCGATGTCGTAGTACTCTGCGTTGTTGTAGTCGCCGGCTTCTTCTTGAGACACACCTTGACCTCCAGCGTCACCCTGACGGTCGCTTGGAGCCTCTTCTGATTCGCACCTCGATCAGGTCGGGAGTTCGTCTGGTCGGCGTCAGTGGGATCGATTCCAGGTCGTCGCGACTCAACGGCTCGTCGCCTGGCTGTTCAGCCTTGCCAACCGGAGTTCTCTCGTTGTTGGTCACTTCTGTCACAGACACCTTTGTGATTCGCTTCGGCTTGTCGGCGCTCACCTTGATCTCGGCGACCCGGCTTCCCTCCGGCAGCCTGCTCAGGTCAATGCGGACCAGCGTGTCACCCTTTCTGAGTGGCAGGCCGCGTCTACCTGGAAGCAGCGACTTCTTCTCTGGCTCGTCGTAGGGCTCATTCTGCGGCACGCGCTTCACCTCCACAACATCCTCAGGACGAAGCACGTTACTGTCGAACGCCATCTTCTTCTTGCACACTCGTCGTCGCTTGGTGGTTGTAGTCAGCACAGGGGCCTTGGTTGTCTTTGCGGCCGCAGTGCTCGCCGTCGTTGGCCGTTTCGTCGACGTGCTCGTTGTCGATCTGCCAGCCGTTGTTGTCGACTTCTTCTGGCGCGTAGTTCTACCGGTCGATTTCCTGCTCGTGATGGACGGCATCGGGAAGGTCACCTTTTCGCCGGCCGGTGTGCCCCGTGTAGTGCGCGTTGTTTCTGTTGTCAATCCGGCAGTGCTCGGTCTTCTCGTTGTCGTTGCCGATGTCGTAGTACTCTGCGTTGTTGTAGTCGCCGGCTTCTTCTTGAGACACACCTTGACCTCCAGCGTCACCCTGACGGTCGCTTGGAGCCTCTTCTGATTCGCACCTCGATCAGGTCGGGAGTTCGTCTGGTCGGCGTCAGTGGGATCGATTCCAGGTCGTCGCGACTCAACGGCTCGTCGCCTGGCTGTTCAGCCTTGCCAACCGGAGTTCTCTCGTTGTTGGTCACTTCTGTCACAGACACCTTTGTGATTCGCTTCGGCTTGTCGGCGCTCACCTTGATCTCGGCGACCCGGCTTCCCTCCGGCAGCCTGCTCAGGTCAATGCGGACCAGCGTGTCACCCTTTCTGAGTGGCAGGCCGCGTCTACCTGGAAGCAGCGACTTCTTCTCTGGCTCGTCGTAGGGCTCATTCTGCGGCACGCGCTTCACCTCCACAACATCCTCAGGACGAAGCACGTTACTGTCGAACGCCATCTTCTTCTTGCACACTCGTCGTCGCTTGGTGGTTGTAGTCAGCACAGGGGCCTTGGTTGTCTTTGCGGCCGCAGTGCTCGCCGTCGTTGGCCGTTTCGTCGACGTGCTCGTTGTCGATCTGCCAGCCGTTGTTGTCGACTTCTTCTGGCGCGTAGTTCTACCGGTCGATTTCCTGCTCGTGATGGACGGCATCGGGAAGGTCACCTTTTCGCCGGCCGGTGTGCCCCGTGTAGTGCGCGTTGTTTCTGTTGTCAATCCGGCAGTGCTCGGTCTTCTCGTTGTCGTTGCCGATGTCGTAGTACTCTGCGTTGTTGTAGTCGCCGGCTTCTTCTTGAGACACACCTTGACCTCCAGCGTCACCCTGACGGTCGCTTGGAGCCTCTTCTGATTCGCACCTCGATCAGGTCGGGAGTTCGTCTGGTCGGCGTCAGTGGGATCGATTCCAGGTCGTCGCGACTCAACGGCTCGTCGCCTGGCTGTTCAGCCTTGCCAACCGGAGTTCTCTCGTTGTTGGTCACTTCTGTCACAGACACCTTTGTGATTCGCTTCGGCTTGTCGGCGCTCACCTTGATCTCGGCGACCCGGCTTCCCTCCGGCAGCCTGCTCAGGTCAATGCGGACCAGCGTGTCACCCTTTCTGAGTGGCAGGCCGCGTCTACCTGGAAGCAGCGACTTCTTCTCTGGCTCGTCGTAGGGCTCATTCTGCGGCACGCGCTTCACCTCCACAACATCCTCAGGACGAAGCACGTTACTGTCGAACGCCATCTTCTTCTTGCACACTCGTCGTCGCTTGGTGGTTGTAGTCAGCACAGGGGCCTTGGTTGTCTTTGCGGCCGCAGTGCTCGCCGTCGTTGGCCGTTTCGTCGACGTGCTCGTTGTCGATCTGCCAGCCGTTGTTGTCGACTTCTTCTGGCGCGTAGTTCTACCGGTCGATTTCCTGCTCGTGATGGACGGCATCGGGAAGGTCACCTTTTCGCCGGCCGGTGTGCCCCGTGTAGTGCGCGTTGTTTCTGTTGTCAATCCGGCAGTGCTCGGTCTTCTCGTTGTCGTTGCCGATGTCGTAGTACTCTGCGTTGTTGTAGTCGCCGGCTTCTTCTTGAGACACACCTTGACCTCCAGCGTCACCCTGACGGTCGCTTGGAGCCTCTTCTGATTCGCACCTCGATCAGGTCGGGAGTTCGTCTGGTCGGCGTCAGTGGGATCGATTCCAGGTCGTCGCGACTCAACGGCTCGTCGCCTGGCTGTTCAGCCTTGCCAACCGGAGTTCTCTCGTTGTTGGTCACTTCTGTCACAGACACCTTTGTGATTCGCTTCGGCTTGTCGGCGCTCACCTTGATCTCGGCGACCCGGCTTCCCTCCGGCAGCCTGCTCAGGTCAATGCGGACCAGCGTGTCACCCTTTCTGAGTGGCAGGCCGCGTCTACCTGGAAGCAGCGACTTCTTCTCTGGCTCGTCGTAGGGCTCATTCTGCGGCACGCGCTTCACCTCCACAACATCCTCAGGACGAAGCACGTTACTGTCGAACGCCATCTTCTTCTTGCACACTCGTCGTCGCTTGGTGGTTGTAGTCAGCACAGGGGCCTTGGTTGTCTTTGCGGCCGCAGTGCTCGCCGTCGTTGGCCGTTTCGTCGACGTGCTCGTTGTCGATCTGCCAGCCGTTGTTGTCGACTTCTTCTGGCGCGTAGTTCTACCGGTCGATTTCCTGCTCGTGATGGACGGCATCGGGAAGGTCACCTTTTCGCCGGCCGGTGTGCCCCGTGTAGTGCGCGTTGTTTCTGTTGTCAATCCGGCAGTGCTCGGTCTTCTCGTTGTCGTTGCCGATGTCGTAGTACTCTGCGTTGTTGTAGTCGCCGGCTTCTTCTTGAGACACACCTTGACCTCCAGCGTCACCCTGACGGTCGCTTGGAGCCTCTTCTGATTCGCACCTCGATCAGGTCGGGAGTTCGTCTGGTCGGCGTCAGTGGGATCGATTCCAGGTCGTCGCGACTCAACGGCTCGTCGCCTGGCTGTTCAGCCTTGCCAACCGGAGTTCTCTCGTTGTTGGTCACTTCTGTCACAGACACCTTTGTGATTCGCTTCGGCTTGTCGGCGCTCACCTTGATCTCGGCGACCCGGCTTCCCTCCGGCAGCCTGCTCAGGTCAATGCGGACCAGCGTGTCACCCTTTCTGAGTGGCAGGCCGCGTCTACCTGGAAGCAGCGACTTCTTCTCTGGCTCGTCGTAGGGCTCATTCTGCGGCACGCGCTTCACCTCCACAACATCCTCAGGACGAAGCACGTTACTGTCGAACGCCATCTTCTTCTTGCACACTCGTCGTCGCTTGGTGGTTGTAGTCAGCACAGGGGCCTTGGTTGTCTTTGCGGCCGCAGTGCTCGCCGTCGTTGGCCGTTTCGTCGACGTGCTCGTTGTCGATCTGCCAGCCGTTGTTGTCGACTTCTTCTGGCGCGTAGTTCTACCGGTCGATTTCCTGCTCGTGATGGACGGCATCGGGAAGGTCACCTTTTCGCCGGCCGGTGTGCCCCGTGTAGTGCGCGTTGTTTCTGTTGTCAATCCGGCAGTGCTCGGTCTTCTCGTTGTCGTTGCCGATGTCGTAGTACTCTGCGTTGTTGTAGTCGCCGGCTTCTTCTTGAGACACACCTTGACCTCCAGCGTCACCCTGACGGTCGCTTGGAGCCTCTTCTGATTCGCACCTCGATCAGGTCGGGAGTTCGTCTGGTCGGCGTCAGTGGGATCGATTCCAGGTCGTCGCGACTCAACGGCTCGTCGCCTGGCTGTTCAGCCTTGCCAACCGGAGTTCTCTCGTTGTTGGTCACTTCTGTCACAGACACCTTTGTGATTCGCTTCGGCTTGTCGGCGCTCACCTTGATCTCGGCGACCCGGCTTCCCTCCGGCAGCCTGCTCAGGTCAATGCGGACCAGCGTGTCACCCTTTCTGAGTGGCAGGCCGCGTCTACCTGGAAGCAGCGACTTCTTCTCTGGCTCGTCGTAGGGCTCATTCTGCGGCACGCGCTTCACCTCCACAACATCCTCAGGACGAAGCACGTTACTGTCGAACGCCATCTTCTTCTTGCACACTCGTCGTCGCTTGGTGGTTGTAGTCAGCACAGGGGCCTTGGTTGTCTTTGCGGCCGCAGTGCTCGCCGTCGTTGGCCGTTTCGTCGACGTGCTCGTTGTCGATCTGCCAGCCGTTGTTGTCGACTTCTTCTGGCGCGTAGTTCTACCGGTCGATTTCCTGCTCGTGATGGACGGCATCGGGAAGGTCACCTTTTCGCCGGCCGGTGTGCCCCGTGTAGTGCGCGTTGTTTCTGTTGTCAATCCGGCAGTGCTCGGTCTTCTCGTTGTCGTTGCCGATGTCGTAGTACTCTGCGTTGTTGTAGTCGCCGGCTTCTTCTTGAGACACACCTTGACCTCCAGCGTCACCCTGACGGTCGCTTGGAGCCTCTTCTGATTCGCACCTCGATCAGGTCGGGAGTTCGTCTGGTCGGCGTCAGTGGGATCGATTCCAGGTCGTCGCGACTCAACGGCTCGTCGCCTGGCTGTTCAGCCTTGCCAACCGGAGTTCTCTCGTTGTTGGTCACTTCTGTCACAGACACCTTTGTGATTCGCTTCGGCTTGTCGGCGCTCACCTTGATCTCGGCGACCCGGCTTCCCTCCGGCAGCCTGCTCAGGTCAATGCGGACCAGCGTGTCACCCTTTCTGAGTGGCAGGCCGCGTCTACCTGGAAGCAGCGACTTCTTCTCTGGCTCGTCGTAGGGCTCATTCTGCGGCACGCGCTTCACCTCCACAACATCCTCAGGACGAAGCACGTTACTGTCGAACGCCATCTTCTTCTTGCACACTCGTCGTCGCTTGGTGGTTGTAGTCAGCACAGGGGCCTTGGTTGTCTTTGCGGCCGCAGTGCTCGCCGTCGTTGGCCGTTTCGTCGACGTGCTCGTTGTCGATCTGCCAGCCGTTGTTGTCGACTTCTTCTGGCGCGTAGTTCTACCGGTCGATTTCCTGCTCGTGATGGACGGCATCGGGAAGGTCACCTTTTCGCCGGCCGGTGTGCCCCGTGTAGTGCGCGTTGTTTCTGTTGTCAATCCGGCAGTGCTCGGTCTTCTCGTTGTCGTTGCCGATGTCGTAGTACTCTGCGTTGTTGTAGTCGCCGGCTTCTTCTTGAGACACACCTTGACCTCCAGCGTCACCCTGACGGTCGCTTGGAGCCTCTTCTGATTCGCACCTCGATCAGGTCGGGAGTTCGTCTGGTCGGCGTCAGTGGGATCGATTCCAGGTCGTCGCGACTCAACGGCTCGTCGCCTGGCTGTTCAGCCTTGCCAACCGGAGTTCTCTCGTTGTTGGTCACTTCTGTCACAGACACCTTTGTGATTCGCTTCGGCTTGTCGGCGCTCACCTTGATCTCGGCGACCCGGCTTCCCTCCGGCAGCCTGCTCAGGTCAATGCGGACCAGCGTGTCACCCTTTCTGAGTGGCAGGCCGCGTCTACCTGGAAGCAGCGACTTCTTCTCTGGCTCGTCGTAGGGCTCATTCTGCGGCACGCGCTTCACCTCCACAACATCCTCAGGACGAAGCACGTTACTGTCGAACGCCATCTTCTTCTTGCACACTCGTCGTCGCTTGGTGGTTGTAGTCAGCACAGGGGCCTTGGTTGTCTTTGCGGCCGCAGTGCTCGCCGTCGTTGGCCGTTTCGTCGACGTGCTCGTTGTCGATCTGCCAGCCGTTGTTGTCGACTTCTTCTGGCGCGTAGTTCTACCGGTCGATTTCCTGCTCGTGATGGACGGCATCGGGAAGGTCACCTTTTCGCCGGCCGGTGTGCCCCGTGTAGTGCGCGTTGTTTCTGTTGTCAATCCGGCAGTGCTCGGTCTTCTCGTTGTCGTTGCCGATGTCGTAGTACTCTGCGTTGTTGTAGTCGCCGGCTTCTTCTTGAGACACACCTTGACCTCCAGCGTCACCCTGACGGTCGCTTGGAGCCTCTTCTGATTCGCACCTCGATCAGGTCGGGAGTTCGTCTGGTCGGCGTCAGTGGGATCGATTCCAGGTCGTCGCGACTCAACGGCTCGTCGCCTGGCTGTTCAGCCTTGCCAACCGGAGTTCTCTCGTTGTTGGTCACTTCTGTCACAGACACCTTTGTGATTCGCTTCGGCTTGTCGGCGCTCACCTTGATCTCGGCGACCCGGCTTCCCTCCGGCAGCCTGCTCAGGTCAATGCGGACCAGCGTGTCACCCTTTCTGAGTGGCAGGCCGCGTCTACCTGGAAGCAGCGACTTCTTCTCTGGCTCGTCGTAGGGCTCATTCTGCGGCACGCGCTTCACCTCCACAACATCCTCAGGACGAAGCACGTTACTGTCGAACGCCATCTTCTTCTTGCACACTCGTCGTCGCTTGGTGGTTGTAGTCAGCACAGGGGCCTTGGTTGTCTTTGCGGCCGCAGTGCTCGCCGTCGTTGGCCGTTTCGTCGACGTGCTCGTTGTCGATCTGCCAGCCGTTGTTGTCGACTTCTTCTGGCGCGTAGTTCTACCGGTCGATTTCCTGCTCGTGATGGACGGCATCGGGAAGGTCACCTTTTCGCCGGCCGGTGTGCCCCGTGTAGTGCGCGTTGTTTCTGTTGTCAATCCGGCAGTGCTCGGTCTTCTCGTTGTCGTTGCCGATGTCGTAGTACTCTGCGTTGTTGTAGTCGCCGGCTTCTTCTTGAGACACACCTTGACCTCCAGCGTCACCCTGACGGTCGCTTGGAGCCTCTTCTGATTCGCACCTCGATCAGGTCGGGAGTTCGTCTGGTCGGCGTCAGTGGGATCGATTCCAGGTCGTCGCGACTCAACGGCTCGTCGCCTGGCTGTTCAGCCTTGCCAACCGGAGTTCTCTCGTTGTTGGTCACTTCTGTCACAGACACCTTTGTGATTCGCTTCGGCTTGTCGGCGCTCACCTTGATCTCGGCGACCCGGCTTCCCTCCGGCAGCCTGCTCAGGTCAATGCGGACCAGCGTGTCACCCTTTCTGAGTGGCAGGCCGCGTCTACCTGGAAGCAGCGACTTCTTCTCTGGCTCGTCGTAGGGCTCATTCTGCGGCACGCGCTTCACCTCCACAACATCCTCAGGACGAAGCACGTTACTGTCGAACGCCATCTTCTTCTTGCACACTCGTCGTCGCTTGGTGGTTGTAGTCAGCACAGGGGCCTTGGTTGTCTTTGCGGCCGCAGTGCTCGCCGTCGTTGGCCGTTTCGTCGACGTGCTCGTTGTCGATCTGCCAGCCGTTGTTGTCGACTTCTTCTGGCGCGTAGTTCTACCGGTCGATTTCCTGCTCGTGATGGACGGCATCGGGAAGGTCACCTTTTCGCCGGCCGGTGTGCCCCGTGTAGTGCGCGTTGTTTCTGTTGTCAATCCGGCAGTGCTCGGTCTTCTCGTTGTCGTTGCCGATGTCGTAGTACTCTGCGTTGTTGTAGTCGCCGGCTTCTTCTTGAGACACACCTTGACCTCCAGCGTCACCCTGACGGTCGCTTGGAGCCTCTTCTGATTCGCACCTCGATCAGGTCGGGAGTTCGTCTGGTCGGCGTCAGTGGGATCGATTCCAGGTCGTCGCGACTCAACGGCTCGTCGCCTGGCTGTTCAGCCTTGCCAACCGGAGTTCTCTCGTTGTTGGTCACTTCTGTCACAGACACCTTTGTGATTCGCTTCGGCTTGTCGGCGCTCACCTTGATCTCGGCGACCCGGCTTCCCTCCGGCAGCCTGCTCAGGTCAATGCGGACCAGCGTGTCACCCTTTCTGAGTGGCAGGCCGCGTCTACCTGGAAGCAGCGACTTCTTCTCTGGCTCGTCGTAGGGCTCATTCTGCGGCACGCGCTTCACCTCCACAACATCCTCAGGACGAAGCACGTTACTGTCGAACGCCATCTTCTTCTTGCACACTCGTCGTCGCTTGGTGGTTGTAGTCAGCACAGGGGCCTTGGTTGTCTTTGCGGCCGCAGTGCTCGCCGTCGTTGGCCGTTTCGTCGACGTGCTCGTTGTCGATCTGCCAGCCGTTGTTGTCGACTTCTTCTGGCGCGTAGTTCTACCGGTCGATTTCCTGCTCGTGATGGACGGCATCGGGAAGGTCACCTTTTCGCCGGCCGGTGTGCCCCGTGTAGTGCGCGTTGTTTCTGTTGTCAATCCGGCAGTGCTCGGTCTTCTCGTTGTCGTTGCCGATGTCGTAGTACTCTGCGTTGTTGTAGTCGCCGGCTTCTTCTTGAGACACACCTTGACCTCCAGCGTCACCCTGACGGTCGCTTGGAGCCTCTTCTGATTCGCACCTCGATCAGGTCGGGAGTTCGTCTGGTCGGCGTCAGTGGGATCGATTCCAGGTCGTCGCGACTCAACGGCTCGTCGCCTGGCTGTTCAGCCTTGCCAACCGGAGTTCTCTCGTTGTTGGTCACTTCTGTCACAGACACCTTTGTGATTCGCTTCGGCTTGTCGGCGCTCACCTTGATCTCGGCGACCCGGCTTCCCTCCGGCAGCCTGCTCAGGTCAATGCGGACCAGCGTGTCACCCTTTCTGAGTGGCAGGCCGCGTCTACCTGGAAGCAGCGACTTCTTCTCTGGCTCGTCGTAGGGCTCATTCTGCGGCACGCGCTTCACCTCCACAACATCCTCAGGACGAAGCACGTTACTGTCGAACGCCATCTTCTTCTTGCACACTCGTCGTCGCTTGGTGGTTGTAGTCAGCACAGGGGCCTTGGTTGTCTTTGCGGCCGCAGTGCTCGCCGTCGTTGGCCGTTTCGTCGACGTGCTCGTTGTCGATCTGCCAGCCGTTGTTGTCGACTTCTTCTGGCGCGTAGTTCTACCGGTCGATTTCCTGCTCGTGATGGACGGCATCGGGAAGGTCACCTTTTCGCCGGCCGGTGTGCCCCGTGTAGTGCGCGTTGTTTCTGTTGTCAATCCGGCAGTGCTCGGTCTTCTCGTTGTCGTTGCCGATGTCGTAGTACTCTGCGTTGTTGTAGTCGCCGGCTTCTTCTTGAGACACACCTTGACCTCCAGCGTCACCCTGACGGTCGCTTGGAGCCTCTTCTGATTCGCACCTCGATCAGGTCGGGAGTTCGTCTGGTCGGCGTCAGTGGGATCGATTCCAGGTCGTCGCGACTCAACGGCTCGTCGCCTGGCTGTTCAGCCTTGCCAACCGGAGTTCTCTCGTTGTTGGTCACTTCTGTCACAGACACCTTTGTGATTCGCTTCGGCTTGTCGGCGCTCACCTTGATCTCGGCGACCCGGCTTCCCTCCGGCAGCCTGCTCAGGTCAATGCGGACCAGCGTGTCACCCTTTCTGAGTGGCAGGCCGCGTCTACCTGGAAGCAGCGACTTCTTCTCTGGCTCGTCGTAGGGCTCATTCTGCGGCACGCGCTTCACCTCCACAACATCCTCAGGACGAAGCACGTTACTGTCGAACGCCATCTTCTTCTTGCACACTCGTCGTCGCTTGGTGGTTGTAGTCAGCACAGGGGCCTTGGTTGTCTTTGCGGCCGCAGTGCTCGCCGTCGTTGGCCGTTTCGTCGACGTGCTCGTTGTCGATCTGCCAGCCGTTGTTGTCGACTTCTTCTGGCGCGTAGTTCTACCGGTCGATTTCCTGCTCGTGATGGACGGCATCGGGAAGGTCACCTTTTCGCCGGCCGGTGTGCCCCGTGTAGTGCGCGTTGTTTCTGTTGTCAATCCGGCAGTGCTCGGTCTTCTCGTTGTCGTTGCCGATGTCGTAGTACTCTGCGTTGTTGTAGTCGCCGGCTTCTTCTTGAGACACACCTTGACCTCCAGCGTCACCCTGACGGTCGCTTGGAGCCTCTTCTGATTCGCACCTCGATCAGGTCGGGAGTTCGTCTGGTCGGCGTCAGTGGGATCGATTCCAGGTCGTCGCGACTCAACGGCTCGTCGCCTGGCTGTTCAGCCTTGCCAACCGGAGTTCTCTCGTTGTTGGTCACTTCTGTCACAGACACCTTTGTGATTCGCTTCGGCTTGTCGGCGCTCACCTTGATCTCGGCGACCCGGCTTCCCTCCGGCAGCCTGCTCAGGTCAATGCGGACCAGCGTGTCACCCTTTCTGAGTGGCAGGCCGCGTCTACCTGGAAGCAGCGACTTCTTCTCTGGCTCGTCGTAGGGCTCATTCTGCGGCACGCGCTTCACCTCCACAACATCCTCAGGACGAAGCACGTTACTGTCGAACGCCATCTTCTTCTTGCACACTCGTCGTCGCTTGGTGGTTGTAGTCAGCACAGGGGCCTTGGTTGTCTTTGCGGCCGCAGTGCTCGCCGTCGTTGGCCGTTTCGTCGACGTGCTCGTTGTCGATCTGCCAGCCGTTGTTGTCGACTTCTTCTGGCGCGTAGTTCTACCGGTCGATTTCCTGCTCGTGATGGACGGCATCGGGAAGGTCACCTTTTCGCCGGCCGGTGTGCCCCGTGTAGTGCGCGTTGTTTCTGTTGTCAATCCGGCAGTGCTCGGTCTTCTCGTTGTCGTTGCCGATGTCGTAGTACTCTGCGTTGTTGTAGTCGCCGGCTTCTTCTTGAGACACACCTTGACCTCCAGCGTCACCCTGACGGTCGCTTGGAGCCTCTTCTGATTCGCACCTCGATCAGGTCGGGAGTTCGTCTGGTCGGCGTCAGTGGGATCGATTCCAGGTCGTCGCGACTCAACGGCTCGTCGCCTGGCTGTTCAGCCTTGCCAACCGGAGTTCTCTCGTTGTTGGTCACTTCTGTCACAGACACCTTTGTGATTCGCTTCGGCTTGTCGGCGCTCACCTTGATCTCGGCGACCCGGCTTCCCTCCGGCAGCCTGCTCAGGTCAATGCGGACCAGCGTGTCACCCTTTCTGAGTGGCAGGCCGCGTCTACCTGGAAGCAGCGACTTCTTCTCTGGCTCGTCGTAGGGCTCATTCTGCGGCACGCGCTTCACCTCCACAACATCCTCAGGACGAAGCACGTTACTGTCGAACGCCATCTTCTTCTTGCACACTCGTCGTCGCTTGGTGGTTGTAGTCAGCACAGGGGCCTTGGTTGTCTTTGCGGCCGCAGTGCTCGCCGTCGTTGGCCGTTTCGTCGACGTGCTCGTTGTCGATCTGCCAGCCGTTGTTGTCGACTTCTTCTGGCGCGTAGTTCTACCGGTCGATTTCCTGCTCGTGATGGACGGCATCGGGAAGGTCACCTTTTCGCCGGCCGGTGTGCCCCGTGTAGTGCGCGTTGTTTCTGTTGTCAATCCGGCAGTGCTCGGTCTTCTCGTTGTCGTTGCCGATGTCGTAGTACTCTGCGTTGTTGTAGTCGCCGGCTTCTTCTTGAGACACACCTTGACCTCCAGCGTCACCCTGACGGTCGCTTGGAGCCTCTTCTGATTCGCACCTCGATCAGGTCGGGAGTTCGTCTGGTCGGCGTCAGTGGGATCGATTCCAGGTCGTCGCGACTCAACGGCTCGTCGCCTGGCTGTTCAGCCTTGCCAACCGGAGTTCTCTCGTTGTTGGTCACTTCTGTCACAGACACCTTTGTGATTCGCTTCGGCTTGTCGGCGCTCACCTTGATCTCGGCGACCCGGCTTCCCTCCGGCAGCCTGCTCAGGTCAATGCGGACCAGCGTGTCACCCTTTCTGAGTGGCAGGCCGCGTCTACCTGGAAGCAGCGACTTCTTCTCTGGCTCGTCGTAGGGCTCATTCTGCGGCACGCGCTTCACCTCCACAACATCCTCAGGACGAAGCACGTTACTGTCGAACGCCATCTTCTTCTTGCACACTCGTCGTCGCTTGGTGGTTGTAGTCAGCACAGGGGCCTTGGTTGTCTTTGCGGCCGCAGTGCTCGCCGTCGTTGGCCGTTTCGTCGACGTGCTCGTTGTCGATCTGCCAGCCGTTGTTGTCGACTTCTTCTGGCGCGTAGTTCTACCGGTCGATTTCCTGCTCGTGATGGACGGCATCGGGAAGGTCACCTTTTCGCCGGCCGGTGTGCCCCGTGTAGTGCGCGTTGTTTCTGTTGTCAATCCGGCAGTGCTCGGTCTTCTCGTTGTCGTTGCCGATGTCGTAGTACTCTGCGTTGTTGTAGTCGCCGGCTTCTTCTTGAGACACACCTTGACCTCCAGCGTCACCCTGACGGTCGCTTGGAGCCTCTTCTGATTCGCACCTCGATCAGGTCGGGAGTTCGTCTGGTCGGCGTCAGTGGGATCGATTCCAGGTCGTCGCGACTCAACGGCTCGTCGCCTGGCTGTTCAGCCTTGCCAACCGGAGTTCTCTCGTTGTTGGTCACTTCTGTCACAGACACCTTTGTGATTCGCTTCGGCTTGTCGGCGCTCACCTTGATCTCGGCGACCCGGCTTCCCTCCGGCAGCCTGCTCAGGTCAATGCGGACCAGCGTGTCACCCTTTCTGAGTGGCAGGCCGCGTCTACCTGGAAGCAGCGACTTCTTCTCTGGCTCGTCGTAGGGCTCATTCTGCGGCACGCGCTTCACCTCCACAACATCCTCAGGACGAAGCACGTTACTGTCGAACGCCATCTTCTTCTTGCACACTCGTCGTCGCTTGGTGGTTGTAGTCAGCACAGGGGCCTTGGTTGTCTTTGCGGCCGCAGTGCTCGCCGTCGTTGGCCGTTTCGTCGACGTGCTCGTTGTCGATCTGCCAGCCGTTGTTGTCGACTTCTTCTGGCGCGTAGTTCTACCGGTCGATTTCCTGCTCGTGATGGACGGCATCGGGAAGGTCACCTTTTCGCCGGCCGGTGTGCCCCGTGTAGTGCGCGTTGTTTCTGTTGTCAATCCGGCAGTGCTCGGTCTTCTCGTTGTCGTTGCCGATGTCGTAGTACTCTGCGTTGTTGTAGTCGCCGGCTTCTTCTTGAGACACACCTTGACCTCCAGCGTCACCCTGACGGGTCGCTTGGAGCCTCTTCTGATTCGCACCTCGATCAGGTCGGGAGTTCGTCTGGTCGGCGTCAGTGGGATCGATTCCAGGTCGTCGCGACTCAACGGCTCGTCGCCTGGCTGTTCAGCCTTGCCAACCGGAGTTCTCTCGTTGTTGGTCACTTCTGTCACAGACACCTTTGTGATTCGCTTCGGCTTGTCGGCGCTCACCTTGATCTCGGCGACCCGGCTTCCCTCCGGCAGCCTGCTCAGGTCAATGCGGACCAGCGTGTCACCCTTTCTGAGTGGCAGGCCGCGTCTACCTGGAAGCAGCGACTTCTTCTCTGGCTCGTCGTAGGGCTCATTCTGCGGCACGCGCTTCACCTCCACAACATCCTCAGGACGAAGCACGTTACTGTCGAACGCCATCTTCTTCTTGCACACTCGTCGTCGCTTGGTGGTTGTAGTCAGCACAGGGGCCTTGGTTGTCTTTGCGGCCGCAGTGCTCGCCGTTGTTGGCCGTTTTGTCGGTTCGAGTGTTGTCGTTGCAGGTGCGATAGTGGTTGTGTGTGCAGCGGTTTTTGGCTCTCGGTTGGGTATTTTGTTGGGTTTTTGGCATTCCTTTTTAAAGAGTGCTAGTTTAGACGGTTCTTTTGATTTTATCGTGATGATCATTTTTGTGTAGCCGGTTGGAAGCTTGGCGCTGTAGACAGTGTCAAATTTTGTTATCGTAGTTTTTCGTTTCCTTTCATTAGTAGTGGTGAGCGAAATTATTAGTTTTAGAGGTCTTCTACCACCGGTTTTTTTTAATATTACTGACTCAGCAAGGTTTAAATTGATGAGTGTAATTTTTGTATATCCTCTGAGTAGTCTTACTGGCCGGCCTTGCAGCAGTGCTTTTACCGTGTACGCGTCATATCGCTTTCCAAATGTAATGCTCTTCATTAGTGGCACATTGCAGCGCTCCAGGTATCTTTCCTTGCAGACGTGCGGCTTATTCCTGCTACAAAAGTGAAACTTCAGCTTTGCATTTTTTGCATAGTGGCTAGTTGGAGAATCAAGAATGATTTTCAAAAACCTGGCTCGCGCGCGAATGACCATGTTGGTTTGTTGGACTGATGGTGCAGACATTTTGACCTTTGAGCATCGGTCTCGAGTGCAAAGCTGCAGTTCTCTAGCGGTAACTTTCGCGTCGGCTCCTGGAGTGGTTGTCAGTACTTGAAGCGCCTCAATGACGTCAGTTTGCTTTAGACTAAACTGCACAAGTACGTCCGTTCTTCCTGAACTCAGCGCGGCGCCCTTGCGCAGAAGCTGTCTTCGATCCGATTGTGTGTATTCCTGACGTGAATCCAGCGCTGTCATTCTTAGAACTCGAACTTTGCCACTAACTTCAGAGTCCGGCAAGGAGCCTTTGCAAGCAATTTTCTGCTGCTTCGGTTCGTTCTTTGTAACTGGTTGCTTTTTAACCTGGATTTCAATTGATATTCTAATTGGATCTTTTGAGTACAGCACGGCCTTATACTCGTTTGTTGGTTTGCTGATCGTAATTGTTGTCGTGTTTGTACTAACTGGAAGCTTAGAAACAAGAGTCAATTCGCTCAGTTTCTTGTCGTACACAAACGAAACCACATTAGCGGTTGGCTTGCCATCGCTTGGCAGTTTGCTCTTGATAATTACTGCACAGATTCGCACCATTTCTGGGACTCCAATGACGATTTCACTCGATCCCTGCTTGAGCAGTGAGTACTCCGTCCGTGGCAAAACCAAACGACTTTTTTCCTCTCCCGAATACTCTCTGTTGTAGGTAATGCTCTTGTACACCTTCACATTGCAGGCAGTGGCTGGAAGTCTGCGGCACCTTCCCGATTCCAGATTTTGGCCTGGACAACCATTTATTTCCAATTGGATCTTCATCGAGCTCCTTGATTGGATTTTGAACTTCAGCTTTTCAGCGGCGAATGGTAGCTTGTTGAGCTTAATAAGACAGCGGGTGCAGGCTATGTTGCTCTCTTTTGCCTCCAGAAGCTGCCAGGTCTTGTTGGAGTTGGCGTACAAGCGAATCGCCTTCAGTCCTCTACGATGGTTGGACTGGATTTGCAGCAGCACTGAGCTGACGCGGACAGCGGAGCCGGCTGGCGAGAGTCGCAACTCGAACACTGTTCTGCCTTTGCTAAGCAAATACGGCCGCTTACGCGAGTCCAGCAGTTCGGCCCGTCTGTAGCCGTGAGTTGGCGCAAAGTTCTCAGTAATTCTTACCTGACTCTCCTTGATTAGTCCAGACTGAAGCAGAGGCCGATAGCAGCTGTCAGTGCCTTCAATGGGCTTCTTCTGAGGCGCGCTTGTTGTAGCGCCGGTTGCGCAGTTCTCTTCGTCCGAATCGTCCGTAGAGTTGCCCAGGCGGCACTGGTGCTTGCCATCGCAGACCTCCGACTTGGCAATACACAGATTGGACCGGCGGCACTTCAGCTTGAATGCGGGACAGCCCTCTGCAAATTGGGTGATTCAAATAATACCAGGGTTATTTTTTGGTTTCTAAAAATAGTAAAGATACTAATCGCAGAGCCTACCGCAGGACATCTCGTCCGAACCATCGCTACAGTCGGGGACTCCATCGCACACCTTCGATCTGTGCAGGCAGGCGTCCGAATTTCGGCAAGCAAACGAATGTCCAGTGCATGGCGCTGAAAGAATACGCCCACGCATTATTATCAATAGATCTATAATATAAACATTGATAATGATTGTGCTCCCTATCAATCAACTCAAACTCGCAACCATCCTCTCAATCATAGACACTCAAGGTCTACTCTCTACCATAGACAATTCAATAGCTCACTCTCTACCATAGACAATTCAGTAGCTCACTCTCTACCATAGACAATTCAATAGCTCACTCTCAACCATAGACACTCAAGGTCTACTCTCTACCATAGACAATTCAGTAGCTCACTCTGTACCATAGACAATTCAAAAGCTCACTCTCTACCATAGAAAATTCAATAGCTCACTCTCTACCATAGACACTCAAGGGTTACTCTCTACCATAGACAATTCAGTAGCTCACTCTCTACCATAGACAATTCAATAGCTCACTCTCTACCATAGACAATTCAATAGCTCACTTTCTACCATAGACAATTCAATAGCTCACTCTCTACCATAGACAATTCAGTAGCTCACTCTCTACCATAGACAATTCAATAGCTCACTCTCTACCATAGACAATTCAATAGCTCACTCTCTACCATAGACACTCAAAGTCTACTCTCTACCATAGACAATTCAGTAGCTCACTCTGTACCATAGACAATTCAATAGCTCACTCTCTACCATAGACAATTCAATAGCTCACTCTCTACCATAGACAATTCAATAGCTCACTCTCTACCATAGACAATTCAATAGCTCACTCTCTACCATAGACACTCAAGGTCTACTCTCTACCATAGACAATTCAGTAGCTCACTCTGTACCATAGACAATTCAATAGCTCACTCTCTACCATAGACAATTCAATAGCTCACTCTCTACCATAGACAATTTAAAAGCTCACTCTGTACCATAGACAATTCAATAGCTCACTTTCTACCATAGACAATTCAATAGCTCACTCTCTACCATAGACAATTCAGTAGCTCACTCTCTACCATAGACAATTCAATACAATAGCTCACTCTCTAAATAGGTACTATGAGGCTTTACAAATAACTAACATTCAATTTGACTTACCAACTGTGCTCAAATTGTTCAGCTCAATTGTTGTGTTTCTATAACAATCCTTGTTGTCGCATCGAATCCATTTGCCTTCTCGACAGGTGCTTGATGAACGAGTAGATAAAAGAATTTAATTTGGCATTTAATATTCTGTTAAACAGAATGCGTATACTTGAGAATTTCGCAATGAACTCAAAGCTTAGCTCACCACTGACGGCAGCCAAGTTTGGCTGAGTCGCCAGTCTGATAAACGGCGGCTCTGTAGCGGCACACATGGCTGGCCTCGGTGCAGCTGCCGGCGGCCTGGGTCCACTGGCCACCCATGCGGCATCGGCAGTCTGCAGTGAAACGGTAAAACAGCCTAGTTAGAGTTTATCATTGTAAAGAACTTTTACCCAGACACAATTTTACAAGTCAAAGCGGGCATTGTTACACCATTCAGCGACTCCAGCGGCAGATTTTTCAAATTGATAAGAGCAGGCATACTAATTTTATAATATACCTTTTCAACTTCGGATTCGTCAAAAGTGAGTTCAAATTCGTCAGCGTATGCAAAACTATATAGCGCTCAAGGGGAAGAGAATGAGTGTCTATGGTAAATTTAAGTAAGAAAGTGAGTGAAGTTCGTCTGTGGAAAAGTAGCCCGATTTCTTGAAATCTTCATTTCATGCTTTGATTGTTGTCAGAGATGCCCTACATGACAACAAACAGCCAATGTAACGCACAAAGTCCCGTCAAGCCGACGACTGATTGCCTGCGTTGTCACAGCAGGAGCAGCAGGAAAATCTGCAACAAGCTTTTCAAAGCATCAAAGCATGAAAGCATGAAATGAAGATTTCAAGAAATCGGGCTACTTTTCCACAGACGAACTTCACTCACTTTCTTACTTAAATTTACCATAGACACCTTCTTTTCTTACCATGGACAAAGCAAACACTTTTTCTGGTCAGGCTGTATTTGTACTGACGAATTTCACTTACTTAGACAAATTCGAAGTCACTTTCTCTAAAAATTTACCATAGACACTCATTCTCTTCCCCTTGAGCGCTATATAGTTTTGCATACGCTGACGAATTTGAACTCACTTTTGACGAATCCGTTGTTGAAAAGGTATACTAATTAAAATTTTATGACTCATTTATAGACTCGCCTATTATCTAATCTGATAATCTGATAAGCCAAGCAGTTCACCCACCCCATCTCTCGTCAAATCAAATCAAATTTAAAAGTGTGAAATAATGGCCGCTCAAAAGTGTGTTAAAATGGCCGGTGTGTTGGGTAAAAATTCTATACAATCTACAAGGACCACTGAAGTCAATCAGTCAAACAATCTACCATTTTCAGGCATGTACACAGGCTCAGGGACTGGCCGGCCCTTGTGAGCAGTCTGATGCTAACCGCTGAGCTGCTCAGAGACTCAAAGCGAACTCTTTTCTCACCTTCCAGGCACTGCACGTCGGGTCCGTTAGCGAAGACAAATGGGCTTTGGAGCTGGCCGCAGCTGGTGTAGGCGGTGCCCTCGGGACAATTGTACGCTGCGTTCGGGATTGAAGAGAAGAAATTTTAAATAATTTTATTGCCTTATTGTATACAAAACCCAAGATGTGACTGAAATTGTGACTGTGTGTTTGTGATGTTACTCAAATTCAAAACTGCGTATGGGTAGGTCACTATATTCTAAAGATTGTGTGTAGCAGTGACTCAATTTGTGACAGGATTGGAATAGGGAGTGACTCAATTTGTGACAGTGTTGAAGTAGGGACTCAATTTGTGACAGGATTGGAGTAGGGAGTGACTCAATTTGTGACAGTGTTGAAGTAGGGACTCAATTTGTGACAGGATTGGAGTAGGGAGTGACTCAATTTGTGACAGGATTGGAGTAGGGGGTGACTCAATTTGTGACAGTGTTCGAGTAGAGAGTGACTCAATTTGTGACAGTATTGGAGTAGGAAGTGACTCAATTTGTGATAATGTTGGAGACGGGAGTGACTCAATCTTTTAACAGTTTCGTGAAGCTGTGCTCCCCGTGACTCACGGCAGAAGGCCGCGGACCGCCAGTCCACGGTGACGTTGAGTCCAGCGCATTCGTCTGCCGCGGCGGCCATCAGGTTGCACAGGCCGTCGCAGTTAGCGGCATCTTTGACAGTTCGACGACATCGGCAGGCTTCGCGCAGGCAAGCGTCGTGCAGGAACTCCAGCCGGTCCTCGTTCAGCACCGACAGGCAGCGGCCGAAGGGGCCTCTCTGGTCTCGAAGTAGGCCGCATCGGGCGAAGGACCAGTCAAAGTTTTCTCGGCTCTGAGTGGGGATTGGGAGTGTGGGATGGGGCTGTAACACTGTGTCTACAGCCGGTGGTCTACAGTGTGTCTACAGCCGGTGGTCTACAGTGTGTCTACAGCCAGTGGTCTACAGTGTGTCTACAGCCAGTGGTCTACAGTGTGTCTACAGCCGGTGGTCTACAGTGTGTCTACAGCCGGTGGTCTACAGTGTGTCTACAGCCGGTGGTCTACAGTGTGTCTACAGCCAGTGGTCTACAGTGTGTCTACAGCCAGTGGTCTACAGTGTGTCTACAGCCAGTGGTCTACAGTGTGTCTACAGCCGGTGGTCTACAGTGTGTCTACAGCCGGTGGTCTACAGTGTGTCTACAGCCAGTGGTCTACAGTGTGTCTACAGCCGGTGGTCTACAGTGTGTTTACAGCCAGTGGTCTACAGTGTGTCTACAGCCAGCGGTCTACAGTGTGTCTACAGCCAGTGGTCTACAGTGTGTTTACAGCCAGTGGTCTACAGTGTGTCTACAGTGTGTCTACAGTGTGTCTACAGTGTGTCTACAGTGTGTCTACAGTGTGTCTACAGTGTGTCTACAGCCAGTGGTCTACAGTGTGTCTACAGCCGGTGGTCTACAGTGTGTCTACAGCCAGTGGTCTACAGTGTGTCTACAGCCGGTGGTCTACAGTGTGTTTACAGCCAGTGCTCTACAGTGTGTCTACAGCCAGTGGTCTACAGTGTGTCTACAGCCAGTGGTCTACAGTGTGTCTACAGCCAGTGGTCTACAGTGTGTTTACAGCCAGTGGTCTACAGTGTGTCTACAGCCAGCGGTCTACAGTGTGTCTACAGCCAGTGGTCTACAGTGTGTTTACAGCCAGTGGTCTACAGTGTGTCTACAGTGTGTCTACAGTGTGTCTACAGTGTGTCTACAGTGTGTCTACAGTGTGTCTACAGTGTGTCTACAGTGTGTCTACAGTGTGTCTACAGTGTGTCTACAGCCAGTGGTCTACAGTGTGTTTACAGCCAGTGGTCTACAGTGTGTCTACAGTGTGTCTACAGTGTGTCTACAGTGTGTCTACAGTGTGTCTACAGTGTGTCTACAGTGTGTCTACAGTGTGTCTACAGTGTGTCTACAGTGTGTCTACAGTGTGTCTACAGTGTGTCCATAAATATACCAATAGAAATTCGTCAGGCTGAAATGAACAACAAAATCGCTCCCAACCTTTAGGCAGCCCTGGTCGTACTCGGACTCGGGTATTGGCTGGGCGTAGTCGCTCTCCAGCGTCCAACTGCGTCCGAATTCGTCCGGGCTAAGCGCCAGCAGGCCGCCAGGCGTTCGATAATCGTCAGTGGCGTCGCCGTTGAAGCTGCCGCAGAGGCCGCCGATTGGCTGGCCGCTACGGGGGCGGGCGGCGTTGATTGTCAGTCGGGTGCCTGAAAACGAATGGGAATTTGTCTAAGTAAGTGACAATGTCTATTGTGTCTGTGTGCCTTTTCAGAGTGCCTTAATGGCAGATTGTCTCTGGTTTTGCAGTTGGGCAATGGCAGATTGTGTCTCTGGTTTTGGAGTTGGACAATGGCAGATTGTGTCTCTGGTTTTGAAGTTGGACAATGGCAGATCTGCCTTGGCTTGGCTCTGCTCGTGCAATTAACGGCCTTGAGGCCCAACCCCCAAGGCACAGTGAAGTGTACATGCCTAACGATAAATAAAGTTAGGGCCGCTGTACACTCCTGTGCCTGTGCCTGTGCCTGTGTCTGTGCGTATGACTGCGTACGTATCCGCGCGCTTGTGTGCCTGCTCAGGGGAGTCGGGCAGAATGGGCAGCAATGCCTCTCGCCGATTGTGTGACAATGTCGCTTAAAGTGCGCCAGGGTGCACACAGCCCCCATCTAATAAAAATGGTTTTGGAGTGAACCCCTGCAAAAGACCCCCTCCAAAATGAATCCGAAGACAGCAGACGGTTTCACCTCTGTCCCACACGATCGACACGCCGAGTCGCAGAAAGTGCAAACCGCCGAGCGCCGCGGTGGCCGTCAGCACGACAGCCTCGCCGTCGACGTGACGCAGGCCGGCGATAATCCTGCCCTGCAGAACGCGGATCTCGTCGCCGCCAGCCAGCCGGATTTTCACCAGGCGGGCGCAGACGGACGGCCGGCTGCTGCCGCAGGCGACGCTGCGCGTGGCCACGCGAAGCTGCGGCAGCTGCAGCAGCAGCGTCTCCAGAGAGCCGGCGTAGTAACGAAACGCCCGACCGTCGAAGCTGACGTAGTAGCCGTCGCCGAATGCCCGACAGCGGCCGCGGCAGCCGGAGTCCGAGGAGCTCTCAGAGGCGGCGCGGTTCAACCAGCGCCCGCTGGAGCAGACGCGGCCGGGACACTGGGCGGTCAGCACTGATCCGGTCAGGAGCTCGCGGCCGCCGTAGCGGCATGGGCAGTCTGACCGGTTGACGCACAGGCCCTGGCGGCGGGAGGCAGGTGGTTGGGGTTTTTAAAAAAATCGATTTTTCCTAAGTTCATGTGGAGGGGAAGGGGTTGATGACTAGCGTCTGTTTGAATGTACATAGGAGGTAGAAAATTTTAAAATTCTCTGCCCGCTCTCTTCTCTCAGCTAAGCTCCTACGTTTTGGGGCAGGGTTTGCGCGAAATAAACGCTAGAGTTTGGAAGAGATACTAACCCTCTTAAAAATGCTTTCTACGAGCGTGAGGACTGAGAGTCTTTTTACCCCTCCTAGTCCTTCTACCCCTCCTAGTCCTTCTACCCCTCCTAGTCCTTCTACCCCTCCTAGTCCTTCTACCCCTCCTAGTCCTTCTACCCCTCCTAGTCCTTCTACCCCTCCTAGTCCTTCTACCCCTCCTAGTCCTTCTACCCCTCCTAGTCCTTCTACCCCTCCTAGTCCTTCTACCCCTCCTAGTCCTTCTACCCCTCCAAGTCCTTCTACCCCTCCTAGTCCTTCTACCCCTCCTAGTCCTTCTACCCCTCCTAGTCCTTCTACCCCTCCTAGTCCTTCTACCCCTCCTAGTCCTTCTACCCCTCCTAGTCCTTCTACCCCTCCTAGTCCTTCTACCCCTCCTAGTCCTTCTACCCCTCCTAGTCCTTCTACCCCTCCTAGTCCTTCTACCCCTCCTAGTCCTTCTACCCCTCCTAGTCCTTCTACCCTTCACTCTTTGGCTTGATAATTAAAAAGTCCATCCCTGACTCACCGAATCGGTGGCGAACAGACCGGCGGGGCAGCGGCACCGCTCCTCTGCTGCGCTATCTGGCGATTGGCACCGGCTGCCATCTTTGACTGGATCCTCGCAGCGGCGCGGCCAGCACTCGCCGGGCTGGGCGCGTCGCCAGACCTGATTCTTCGGGCAGGCGACTCTGCCATCTGCCGAGGCTGACTGTGCAGCTTGACAGACGGCGCGACCGTCTTGGCATTTGCTGGAAGTAGGGTTGGCTTAATATTGCTAGTCTTTGCTCTGGGATTTCCCATTTCTGGAACTTTTCTTTTTGGACTTCCCTTTCTGGGATTTCCCTCTCTGGATTTTTCTTCTGGAATTTCCCTTTCTGGATTTTCCTTCTGGGATTTACTTTTTTAGGTTTTCCTTCTGGGATTTACTTTTTTGGGTTTTCCCGTTCTGAATTTTCCATTCAAGATTTTCCCTCCAAAATCTGATATCCACTGTGGAATTTTTCTTCTAGAATTTTCTAAGTAAATTTCCTTCCAAATCTGGAAATATCAGATTTCTATCTGGGATTTCCTCCCTCTGGATTTTACGAAAAATCATCAATTCAGTCATGCAATCCAGCATTTAAAAAAAAACATATCACCCACCAGTTCTCGTTTCTCCTGGAAAATTTCTCTCCAGGCTGGCGCTGCCTTCCAGTCGCCGAGTCAAAGCAGGTGCATTGGGACTTGGTGATGCACCGGCCGTCAGCCATCAGGTAGCGGCCGCGCGGACACTGGCAGCCGAAGTAGCAGCCGCTGGGACAGTGGTCAGGCCGGGCTAAGCTAGCGCAGGTCGCTTGGCAGGTGTTGGCGCACAGTCGAAAACTGGAGCCGCCTCTGGGGCAGGCGAGCAGGGCTGCAAGCGGAAGTCAAGGATTGGTGAGCGACTGGGAGTATGCAGCGATTGGGGCTCTCTACTTGTATAACTGGGAGTATGCAGCGGTTGAGGCTCTCTACTGTACAACTGGGAGTATGCAGCGATTGAGGCTCTCTACTGTAGCTCGTACAACTGGGAGCATGCAGTGACTGAGGCTCTCTACTGTACAACTGGGAGTATGCAGCGACTGAGGCTCTCTACTGTACAACTGGGAGTATGCAGCGACTGAGGCTCTCTACTGTACAACTGGGAGTATATGCAGCGATTGGGGCTCTCTACTGTACAACTGGGATTAGTCACTACAGAAGGCACTCTACTGTTCAAGTTTAGTTTTTGCATCGCTGAAGGCTCTCACCGCAGTTCCTGAGCTGCGGCAGCAGTCGCCAGTGGATCTTGTAGCCGGACCTGGCGCACAGTCGCATGGCATTGAATGCGATGTAGCAGACGCTGTCTCGGTCTCCAGCCGCCTCGCAGTTGCGCAGGAACGGCTGCAGATTCTCAGTCCTGGCGCATCGTTGAAACTGGCCGCTGTGCTGGAACAGGTCGTAGCATGTGCGCACAGCCTCCCGCGAGATGGTCGTCCGTTTGGGTCCACCAGCCGGCGAGATGGCCTTCACCAGATAGGAGCGAGCAACGGACAGGGAATCGGCAGCAGCGCGGCCCCGCCTCGGCCACAAATCGTTCTCGCTCGAGCCGTCGTAGCGACCGCAGAGGCCGCGCAGGCGACGGGCTCCGCGGAGGCGCCTGCTGGCCGCCAGCTCGACTGTACCACCGTTGAAGTCAACGCGCAGCAGATCGGCAACGCGCAGCCGGATATAGTGGCTGGTGACGCGATGCAGAAAGAAGCCGAGGCCGACACGAAGGTGCTCTCCGATGGCTCTGAAAATAAGTCCAAGTAAATAGGTTGCTACTAAACTAGAACCAGCAAGAGCTTATTGACGATATTGTCGTAAATTTACAATCCCGTTGAAAACGATGTTGATAACAAGAATCATGAAAAAATTCGTTGCAAACTACTCTTCAGTGACTCTGTGGCGATTCTTGTGACTTTTGAACGACTCAAACGCGTCTAATGCGATGAAGAGGCGACTTTAGCGACACAAACGTATCACGTCAGTTGCAGAATCGTAAAGAGTCGCGAAAGAGTCGTCCAAGAATCGTTAAGCTGGCGCTGAACTTTCTACTAACTCAGTAGGCTAGTTAGTGCTTCAAACACAACCCAGTGACTGCAGGGACTCTAGCACGCCTCAAATACGACTCTACGGCTCCCAGAATCACTAGAGTCGCCCCATATTCGTTTTTTATAGTCGCATACATTACAATGCTTCAAAGTGATTCTTGGGTGACTTTTTGACGACTTTTTGGCAACATGTAGCGTGACATCTGGTCGCTTTAGAGTCGGCTGGAGTCACTTCTTTCCAATTTTATCTGTCACGACGGGAGCTCTCATACAGTTCACAGCAACCTTGAATTTCTCGGAGTGGATTAAATACTCGTGGCTACCAAAAGCCCCAAACGTGTCTCAAGCAAGCAGTTTCTACAAAATAAAATTGATAGTTTGTGAAGTTTCCATTCGCTCTCTCATGATCGGGAATGTACGCATTATGAGCGGACTGCGTGAGCGAGAAAGGAATCGAACCCACGAAGTATGAAGCGAGAGTTGTCTCGTACTCAATGCTACTCACAGTTTCTGGCTGCGATCTCCCAGCTGGATGAAAAAGTCGCCAGATTCGCTGTCGGTGGCAGGCCGATGGTACACCAGGACTTGCTGGCCCTGCCAGGACACCTCCAGGCGAGCTGGACTGCTCCAACTGAACTTCACCGCTAGGGGGATCTTCGAATCGTCCGGCTGATTGTGGTGTAAAATGTAAACATACTCGTTATTGAAAGCGTAGCTGCAGCTAATTTTAAAATGCTTTCCAATTTTCATAATTTAACCCTTATCTTTCAGAGGCGACTTAGGTAATTAAGTCTACTTAAATCATCCTTGCCAACGGTTTAATCCAACGTACGCATTTTTATTCAATGCACATTCTGATCCTACTGACAATTCTCCGCAGGCTGGGTCACAGATTGCTCAAATCAATTTAAAATGGGTCTGAACTAACTGTAATTTAATTCAGAATTTTCTCAGAAGCAGGGGGTTGTGTGCACCCTGGCGCACTTTAGGCGACATTGTCGCACAATCGGCGAGAGGCATTACTGCCCATTCCGCCGACTCCCCTGAGCAGGCACACAAGCGCGCGGATACGTACGCAGTCATATGCACAGGCACACACTCACACAGGAGTGTACAGCGGCCCTAACTTTATTTATCGTTAGGCATGTACACTTTACTGTGCCTTGGGGGTTGGCCCTCAAGGTGCTAATTGCACGAGCAAAGCCAAGCCGAGATTCCAATTTAGCCCTAACTTAATGTGACTGCACTGGGAATCGAGCCTGGGCCGCTGCCACATCAGAGCGCCACGCTGGACCACGGGTCTACGGCCCTTGACAGTTGAAAAAAGCTACAAGCAGATTTTACCTCGATCAGGTAGTAATCGTTCCGGTTGTCAACGAAGCTGATCTTCTGTCCGTCAAAGGTGACAACTTGGCCGGGGGTGGCCAGGCACACTCTGCCGCAGTCGGAGCTGGCGCAGCGCCAGTTGTTGTTGCCTAGGCAGGAACTGTGCGAAGTAGCAGTTATGAGAGAGGCGTGTTATATTCGACTGCAGGTGCATCCAGCAACAGTGCACAGTTCTGGCTACTGGCTACTGGAGGATCAGAGTTAATGAATTTGCCACAGCTCAATTAAATTATGCTAATTGTTACTATTCCTAATGAGTACCCAGGCAACTGGTTCTTATATGCGGGCTTCAGCTTTACAGTTTCGAAAGCGGCTTCCATACCAGGTCTGGCAGTCCTTGGTGAAGCGCTCGCCGCGGTGGTAGATCCGGTTGCCATGACGACAAGGACACTCGGCCTCCTCAACGCAACGCCCGCGGCTGTCCAGCAGGCGAGGCGGAGCGCAGGCGCACAGCGGCGCCAGGGCGCACATCAGCGGAGGCAGGCGACGGAGGGCGGCGCAGCGGTCGGGGCACCGACGGTGGCACAGGCTGAGGACAGCACGACCTGGCGTGCGGGAGAGGGGAGGGCGAATGCTGATTTCAAGGGTGGGAAGAAATTTTCAAGAATAACAACCCCCCTTGCCGGAATTCAATCTTCTAAATGCTAGGTAGCAACCCCTTTGTTAGAAAGTTACCTGTTTGCTGTATATAAATCTCCTTGCTGCAAAGAAACCTCACTGGAAAGGAACCTACTTGCTATCAAGGAACTTACTTGTATTTTTCCCTATTTGCTACTTAAAGCAGAAGCCACGTCTTGCTAAATAACTTTTTAAAGCCCATTTTCTGTTTCCCGTTTGCCTCTTATCATTTCCTGTGAAAATGTCAAACTCGGAGCGAAAAACTCGCATTCTCGCCGAGGCCCCAAGCTGCAGCTGTTTCTTGCAGAAGGAAAGTCGTCAGTCTCCCTCTTATCACTGGAGAGTGCTGCGGGCTTAACGCTAGCTGAAGCTTCCATTCCCTACCGTGTCTGTTTATTTTTGCTTATATTGACGCCATATTCTGCACTTCTCTTTATGGTCCAAATAGTTCATAAAAGTTTTCTTCGCAGTATTCCATATGGCTAAAGCCATGGCTCTAGTGGGACTTGCTTACTTTTTTACTTTCCACGCAGTAGTCACTTGTGCACTGGGATCATCAGCGTTCCTTTCCTTGAGTTGCCTGTGCAAACCCCAAGCAGTGGCGGTGTCGGGGGAGGAGGCTTTGGTGATGCTGATCAGGCTTAAGTCCCGAATGCAACGGACCCTCTATTTGTTTGACTGCTTCTTGCCGAATCGCAAGCCAACCCATGGGATCCCCGCGAGTGTGTCAAGGGCTGCTGGACAGACTGGACAATTCGGCGCTGGTTAACCATTCACCATTAAGGTGCTTACCGTGTTGTTAGGTGGCTAAGGAGTTCATTTTGCTTTACTGGCTTGGGTGTGGAGCAATCGGCCATTCGATCTAAGTCACTTAAGTCAAGTAAGTCAGGCCCTGTGCCTTAAAATTCACACGTCACTTTGAAACAACACGCACCGTCTCTGCAGGCGGCGCCGCTCCGGTCGCCGCTATTGCAGTCCCGGCCTCGGCTGCTCAGCAGGAACCGCCTGGCTGTTGCGTAGGCGGCGGCGGAGCCGGCCACCTCCACGAAAGAATCGCGCAGGCAGCTGCGCGCCAGCCGTCCATCCGGCCGGTCCAGGCGGCCGCAGGGGCCGCGGTTTGCTGGCCGAACTCGACGACGCTTCGCATCTGTCCGACCCTCCCGCGGTGCCGGCGGCGGGCGTTCCCCGGCGCACCAGCCGCCAGTCCGGCCGGTTGAAGACGCCGCCGCTGCCGCCGACGACGACTCGAGCAGCAGGGCGAGGAAGCCGTCGTCGGACCAGCGCAGGTGGAGCCCGGTGCCGGACAGGTGCAGCGAGTGCTGCCGGCCGGAGTCGAAGCTCCGCAGCAGCAGCGGCACCGAGGCCGGTAGACGGTCGTCGTCATCGTCGCCTTCCGAGTCGCCGCCGAGGCGCAGTTCGGCAACCGTCCGGCTGCTGTTCCGGCCGTCGGTGTCCAGCTGCACTACGCGGACGCTGCGGCCGCGGATGCTCACTCGAGTGTCCGTTGGGCAGCGCGGGACGCCTCGGAAGTGGATGACAATTTCCTGTGCGCAGTGATCGGACCGGAAATGAGTGCAGAATCATAAAATCCCAGAAATCCCAATTTATCCCAGGGCCTGCGTGAGAAGTTTAACATATTGATGTTCGACAATCGCATATTTTTCGCATTGTTTTGTGGGGGTCCAAACAGAGAGACGGAAGGGGATTCGAGGGTGAGCTGAGAGTGGAAAAAGCGAGAGTGAGTCGGTTTTACTGACTAATCTACGAGCTATTTTATCAAGGCCTGATTGATGTAGAATTAATATTTCAGAATTATTTCTGCTTATAGACTAGCTGTGCTGTTCCCCGAAGGCCAAGTTTCTCCAACGTTAGCCTGTGGCGTGAATAACTTATTGTACTGCTCATTATTGGGCCTCAGAAGGAAAGGTATTGCCATTTTCCATCAGCAAACAAAAGCTCCTCAAACCTTTCGACAGGCGTCCTCGGCTGCTCCGTCCTCGCCGCAGTCTCCGCTGCCAACGGTGCCAACTTCGACTCGCCAGTTGAGCACCTCGGAGGTGAAGCTGGCCAATGCGGCTTCACCGCCAGGCCGGAACTCGCTGGACCATCGGCCCCGGAAGTCCAGCAGGTGGGCGAGCCCAGTCTGCAGGCAGTAGCGCCACTGCGGCTCGGAGTCCTCTGGCGCCCCGGCTGCCCCGCAGGTGAGGCAGGCCAGCAGCAGCTGGGCAGCAACTACGGCAGTCAGCAGCTTCATCTGACCGCAGTTAGCCGCAGGAAGTGCCACTTGTCTAGGGATTTTCTTCCCAATTAATTTGTTGCTCTTTAAACTGTTTGAATCAGACAGATTTTCCTAGACGCTCTGATAGATTCACTGTCTTATCGTGGTTCTGCTTCACAGGGCAAAGAAGTTAGCTTTGATGTAGCTTGGAAAGCTTAGTTCAGAAAGGTTTCAGTTGAGCTGTTTTCCAAGTCGAGTAGCAAGGGAGAGCGAAGAACGTCATGAGGTTTGCCGTTCGCTTTAAACTGTCGGCAGTTGAGCGCAGCAGCTGGACCTTAGTGCGACGCTGGCGACTGATTTTTAGGAAAACTTTTACAACGCGTCGCCTCAATGCTAGCAAAATTTCGCCTGGCAGCAGCTGCGCTTGCCGTAAAAAAACTTGAAATCAGCCTGTAATAAACGACTCAAACAAGAAAGGCGAAAATCGATGAGCGAAGCAGTTTTCGCGTCTTGCAAAAAGTGTCGCTGGACTTTGGTTCTGCAGCGAATCGACTGGAATTTTCCGCCTACAACACGCTCCGATCCCTGCCGTTTCAAGCCGCACTGCTTGCGTTTTTAGCAAACCCGTTCTATTTTTAGCCATAGGAAGTTTTTTGTCTTGGTAGCCGAGGAAAATGGCTGAGTTGTTCTGCAGGGTTTAACAGAATTCTCTGGTATCCTCAGCAATGCATTTTCACCCGCAATTCTAGTTTATATGGTCCAGTTTTGAGTCTTTACGCTTTCACGGTTTCAAATAATAGTTAGCAAGAGAATTTTAGTGCTAAAGTAATCAGAAAAATTCCTATCTCGATAATTATTCCATAAATTTTCAGGATTTCGTCACCTGCCTGTGGTCCTATAGATCATAGATCATATTTTCTTACATTATTATTCAACATTTTGCTATAATAAATATTTTAATTTTTTAAGCGTAGGTACTTTGTTATATTTTTTTTAAAAATTGGAATTCATGAAAAAGAAATTTAAATTAATTTTAAATTGCATAACCAAATATAAATTTATTAGCTGAAATATACAACAGCATAATCCATTTTTTATTACTCTTCTGAATCCATTTGCAGTAAGAAGATACCAATAATTAGTTAGCTAATTTATATAACCTGACCGCTAAGTTAAAGTGTTTGCAATTATTGGCATTTTTTATTAAGCGGTATAAGATAACGATAGGGAATAAAGCGACAATACACATATGCTCTTTCTCATACTGTCATGCACTTTATCACGCAGTTTTACTGCCGCTCAGAAATGATGTATGCAATGAATGGGGCTAAAGGGTTATAATTAAATTATACTGGCTCCATTCAGTCTGTGCTGAAAACCCGCGATAGCTGCTCTAATACAGCAATATGGCCTTTTATGGATGATGCCTGCTGCGACTTTTATAATGAATGTAGAATTCAGTGTGCGGTCTGTGCCGCACTTTATCGTGCTGCTGGCAATTGTGAATTCTCGTTCCGGCTGTCAGCTTCAGCTCCACCGGAATGAAGCCCCCGAAAAGATCAGCTCCGTGCCTAAACAGCTGCGATCCATAAATTGAATCAAGCTGGACATAATGGGATTCCTCCCCGTGTCTAACCGTCTGATCACTTTGAGTCTGGTCCGGAAAGTTACCGATTGCTTTGAGTCTGGTCCGGAAAGTTACCGATTGCAGTCGGTCTGGTCCGGAAAGTTACCGATTGCTTTGAGTCTGGTCCGGAAAGTTACCGATTGCAGTCGGTCTGGTCCGGAAAGTTACCGATTGCATTCAGTCTGGTCCGGAAAGTTACGGATGGCAGTCAGTCTGTTCCGGAAAGTTACCGATTGCTTTAAGTCTGGTCCGGAAAGTTACCGATTGCTTTAAGTCTGGTCCGGAAAGTTACCGATTGCTTTGAGTCTGGTCCGGAAAGTTACCGATTGCTTTAAGTCTGGTCCGGAAAGTTACCGATTGCTTTAAGTCTGGTCCGGAAAGTTACCGATTGCAGTCAGTCTGGTCCGGAAAGTTACCGATTGCAGTCGGTCTGGTCCGGAAAGTTACCGATTGCTTTGAGTCTGGTCCGGAAAGTTACCGATTGCTTTGAGTCTGGTCCGGAAAGTTACCGATTGCTTTAAGTCTGGTCCGGAAAGTTACCGATTGCTTTAAGTCTGGTCCGGAAAGTTACCGATTGCAGTCAGTCTGGTCCGGAAAGTTACCGATTGCTGTAAGTCTGGTCCGGAAAGTTACCGATTGATTGCAGTTCAGTCTGGTCCGGAAAGTTACCGGAGTCTGGTCCGGAAAGTTACCGATTGCTTTAAGTCTGGTCCGGAAAGTTACAGATTGCAGTCGGTCTGGTCCGGAAAGTTACCGATTGCAGTCAGTCTGGTCCGGAAAGTTACCGATTGCTTTAAGTCTGGTCCGGAAAGTTACCGATTGCAGTCAGTCTGGTCCGGAAAGTTACCGATTGCAGTCGGTCTGGTCCGGAAAGTTACCGATTGCAGTCGGTCTGGTCCGGAAAGTTACCGATTGCTTTGAGTCTGTCCGGAAAGTTACGGATGGCAGTCAGTCCGGTGCCGAGCTTTCAGGCATTTAAGCTGGCATCCCCATTGAAGCAATCCATATATATAGCTGAATTCATGGATACCTTAAAACTGTTGTCTGGATTGGAGGCGACACACAACAGTACAAGCTCTTATTTGTCTTGTATCCGAAATGAATTAAAAGTACATTTACGCCCGACCCGTATACAGCTTTTAAAATGCTCACGGTCGGTGACTGCTTTGAGAGGCTGCAAAGCAAAGCAAAAGCAAACAAACAAAACAAAAAGCAGCCTTTTCACTTGCATACTAACTGCGGCCAACTCTGCTTAACTTTTGAAGACCCACTGGGCTAGCGACCTTCTGTAATCTAGGAGCTGATTTCTATAAAATCCTCAGATGGCTCTGTTGGCAGTTAAAAAAACTATTTAAACGATTAGATAGAGATGCTAAGACTAAAGGTAAAGATAGACATGCACAGATAATAAAAAGGACGCACTGTACTGTACTGCGTATACAGAAACAAAATGACGCATTCTAGCTTGCAACTACCTATTGGGACATCGTCTGACGGCATCATCCTATTACTTTCAAGTTTAAAAGTTCGATTTACCAATAGCTAAATCACTGCGGATATCAGCAAAAAGGCAAAAATGGTACTTTGATCCAATTGAGTGCGCTCTACTCGTAGTGCCGAGATGAATATTCAAGTTTGTATAAAACAGGCTGAGAAAAACTGAAAAGCTTTAAGATAAAAGGTTAACTGTGTGGCCCATAAGCATCGGATTCAAGATTCAACTGAGGTATGGATGGAGCACTGTTGGTGTCTCACTTTGATTATGATTTTGATTTTTTAAGCAAAAATGGCCACCCCCAGAGCCCGTTGTGTGTGTTTTCAGTTCCGTAACTCTCATTGAAAATCTGAGAAAAGTTGGCTGCTCACTTAAAAAATTCTAGTGGTCCCTGTAACTAAGCAGTGTTGGCCTCATCCGACTTGCTCAAAGCTGCCGCCGCCGCCTGCTCCTCTGAGTCAGCGGCAGCGGCTGAGTGTACAGCAGCTCTGCGCTCGGCACGCCACTCGGACACCAGCGACTGGATGCGGTGCAGGATCAGGAACGTCAGCAGGCTGTTCTTCACCAAGAAGAAAATGCTGGCCTCGTTCACGATCCTGTACTGGACCAGCAGGTAAAAACGAATCACCAGGAAGAGCGCGTCCTGCAGCAGCAGGTTGCACACGATGGCCCACATGTCCGTGTTCAGCACAAGACTGCCGAAGCTGGTCGCTGAGCCCACTTGCCGACGGGCGGTGAACACGAACACGAACTGGGCCATGGCGGTGGTCCAGGCCAGCAGCAGCAGGGTGATGATGCTTTTGTTGGTCTTCAGCGAGTCCTCCTTGAAGTATTCGTACAGTTCGAGAATGTCGGCGGACATGCCAATGTAGCCAATGAGTAGAGCGGATTTCTGCTCCTTGCTGATCTGCTGCCGCGGCAGCACCCAGCGGCCGATGATGAGCACCAGGAGCATCATCTCCTCCATAAGGATGCGCGTCTCCGCGTCTCCGCTTGGAAGCTGAGCCCAGTCTCGAATCCGAATAGCCACTGTCGAATTGGGTCAGACATAATGGGTCAGACATAATGGGTCAGACATAATGGGTCAGACATAATGGGTCAGACATAATGGGTCAGACATAATGGGTCAGACATAATGGGTCAGACATAATGGGTCAGACATAATGGGTCAGACATAATGGGTCAGACATAATGGGTCAGACATAATGGGTCAGACATAATGGGTCAGACATAATGGGTCAGACATAATGGGTCAGACATAATGGGTCAGACATAATGGGTCAGACATAATGGGTCAGACATAATGGGTCAGACATAATGGGTCAGACATAATGGGTCAGACATAATGGGTCAGACATATTGGGTCAGACATCATGGGTCAGACATAATGGGTCAGACATAATGGGTCAGAGCGTAAGACCTGCCGACTACTGGCGGGGACTGGGCGCACCCCCAAGGCTAATCCTTGTGCTCTTTTACCTTGGGGTTGCGATAGGGGCCTCGCGGCCTATTCGCGGCGCCTGCGCCCCCCGTCAGTAGTAAGTAAGTAAGTAAGTCTTGTTTCATAAGATGTCCGATCAGGCATGTTCACAGGTAGTTCACTGACTATAGTGATTCTGGTCAAAACCAACCCTCACTGAGATTGCAGCCTAGTGATCAGAGTGTCGCATTCGTAACTTGAAGGTCGGGGGTTCGATTCCCGATCCTACTGGAACAATTTGTGTCCTTGAGCAAGACACCTAACTCTCTGCATTGCTTCAGTTCACCCAGCTGTAAAATGGGTGCCAGCATTAGCTGGGGTATTTGAGGGTGTCTGTGGCAACCCCCCAGTCCTTGGACTGAACAGCCGTACGCAGCCTTCAGATGCGCCGTGCAATAGCTGCGGCTGAGCTGTCGGTTGCACATCTGGCGCAATTGGGGCAGGTGTAATCAAATATTGTTATTATTATCCACCCTTTACTGGTCACTCGAACAAAGACCATGTTTCACTCACTGATCACTCGACCAAGCTACCCTCACTTGTTTTATAGTCCAGTCGCTTTAAAGGCACAAACGCGATCTCACCTTCTCCGGATGCGCCGATATGTTTCGCTTCTCGTGACCCGACGTGTAGGCGGCATCCTCAGACATGGCCGAGGCCAACACGGTTCTGTTCTGAATCTCCTGAATGAGCACGATGTCGAACTCGGCTAGCCACACCGGCGGGATAACTCCCATCAGGTAGAGCAGAACGCACGGACAAATCCTGAACGAGGAGTTAGGAGTGGTGATGGCTCCATAGCTAGCTGTTGCATGTGCTTACCTGCAGCCAGCAAGGAGTCAAGTCGTCAAACATGCATTTCCCTTGTTCGGGACCCCTGAGCACGGATACACGTGCATATACGCTTGCACACTGGGTGTACAGCGGCCCTGATTCTCTAATCGTCAGGCACGCACACACTATCTTGACCCTTAGTACGCTCGTAGAGGTGAATCGCACAAGCACAACCGCATGTCTTACCACTTCCATTCCTTGCCCTTGAGCACTTTCCAGGTGACGACGCCTTCAATTGGCAGCAGCGCCAGCGGCACAATGAAAATCCAGTGCAGGCTGTGCTTCTGAATTGGATTGGTCTGCAGTACGCACAGAGTACCGTGAAACATCATCATGAGCCGGGCTAGTACGGACCGGAGCACAGCCTCGGCCACTTTGCCTCTGCTTGCGGCCATTCTTTGTTGGCGTGAAAGCAGTTGGGCTAAAAGTTTTTTTTCAAACCAGTTCCAAATAGCCGCGCAGTTGAAGAGATCTCCGCAAAGCTTCATTGAATCCATTCTTGCCAAGTTATATCCTCACAGAGGATTCCCGGGCCTCATCATACCAATCCCTCCAATCGGAGAGGGCCAAGAGGCAAGCTGACACCGCAACCCTCCCCAACTGGCTGAAAATGGCTTCACTACTGACAGCAGCAGTTCTGGAGACCCTCGGGTGGCAACTCTTTCCCACAAATTCCACAGAAGGCTGCATTCTATTTTTTTTTAGAAATTAAAAACGATAAATTGCAGATATTGCGGAGTGTGCCTCTTGAACCCTTGGTGGAATAACCACGAATGCTGGCAAGCCATGGCAGTGGTTTAACTATTGCCTTTGTCAGCCAAGTTAATAGTTGAGCCAACCAAGTTGAGAATTGGCATTTGGCAGCAGTGGATTTGGTATTGCCCATAGACATAGACTTTTGCCGCGTCTGGATGACGACTGAATGCTTGAGAGGCTACTTGAGCATGTCCGGCAGTCGAGGCTTGATCAGCGAAACTCGAGAAATTCGCAACAGGGTGTCCAAAGTCACCTGGTGCCACCTGTTGAAGGTCCAGAAGCTCCGCCTGGGTGAAGGCCAGTGGCCAACAAAGTCAGAGCTGATGCAGACACATGTGTGGTCCACTTGCTGATGAAATTTGGAGGCTTGGCAAGGCTGCACTGAGGCGCAGTGCTGATTGGCGCGGGTGTACTGAATACACTGGCGCTTATAGGAAAAGTCTGACCTTCAGTCAGAATCGTTGAATATCTCGACGGTCCGATGGGCCTTGATTCTTGTTTGACGGAGATGCGCAACAAGAAGTTGGCCCGGGTTTTTGAATTTCGTGTGCCCGCGTTTCTTCGTTCCGGCGCAGCAAAAAAATCGTCAGAGGGGGCGGGGGATTCCATTCTAGGAGGATAGTAGGATTTACTCGTAGTTGGCATAACACCGGAGAATGGGTCAGTCAGGGAAGGAGTTGCTTATCCAGACTCTACTTTTGGACCTCCATGGCTTCCAGCTAACCGAACTACCATTACATGATTTCTCGCCTCCGTCAACAACGGAGCATTTTTGACTCGTATTTATTTTCATCCAAACTCAAGTAATTTACTATGCAGCTGCCCCATGGGATCTGGCAGCGCTGATAGAGAAAAAATAACTGACAGGCCCAACCCCCCGCGGGAGCAGACAAGCGATTTGTCAAATAGCTATAATGACTGCGCCGGAGCCGTCGGAGAGGTCGCCCTCGTATTTTAATGATTGATTGATGCGGCAAAATGCCAGCTGCGCGCCTGTCGTAATGGCCCTCAATAACGTTTTTTTCAAAAAAAATAAAATGCCTCAGAGTGGCTGACTTAGTGCGCATTTTGAGTTTTCCATATTGTTGTTTAGGAGGTGATCTCCGCATGTCTAAAGTCATATTACAATTGTCACTTCAGCCTCATTGTTCACTGACTTTGTTTAATTACACTGTCCTATGCCAAGACACTAACGGACCAATCCACATGTGAATCTCATCCACAGACACAATCTCATCCACAGACACAATCTCATCCAGGCACAATCTCATCCACAGACACAATCTCATCCACAGACACAATCTCATCCACAGACACAATCTCATCCACAGACACAATCTCATCCACAGACACAATCTTATCCACAGACACAATCTCATCCACAGACACAATCTCATCCACAGACACAATCTTATCCACAGACACAATCTCATCCACAGACACAATCTCATCCACAATCTCATCCACAGATACAATCTCATCCACAGACACAATCTCATCCAGGCACAATCTCATCCACAGACACAATCTCATCCACAGACACAATCTTATCCACAGACACAATCTCATCCACAGACACAATCTCATCCAGGCACAATCTCATCACAGACACAATCTCATCCATAGACACAATCTCATCCACAATCTCATCCTCAGATACAATCTCATCCACAGACACAATCTCATCCAGGCACAATCTCATACACAGACACAACCCTTTCCACAGACACAATCTTTTCCACAGACACAATCTTTTCCACGGACACAATCTCATACACAGACACAATCCTTTCCACAGACACAATCTTTTCCACAGACACAATCTTTTCCTCAGACACAATCTTTTCCACAGACACAATCTCATCCAAGACACAATCTCATCCACGGACACAATCTTTTCCACAGACACAATCTTTTCCACAGACACAATCTTTTCCACGGACACAATCTCATCCACAGACACAATCTTTTCCACGGACACAATCTCATCCACAGACACAATCTTTTCCACGGACACAATCTCATCCACAGACACAATCTTTTCCACGGACACAATCTCATCCACAGACACAATCTCATCCACAAACACAATCTCACTCACAGACACAATCGCAGAACAACCGAGCATTTTTGACTCGTATTTATTTTCATCCAAACTCAAGTAATTTACTATGCAGCTGCCCCATGGGATCTGGCAGCGCTGTTAGAGAAAAAATAACTGACAGGAGGCCCAACCCCCGACCTGTCAGTTATTTTTTGCGGGAGCAGGCAAGCGATTTGTCAAATAGCTATAATGACTGCGCCGGAGCCGTCGGAGAGGTCGCCCTCGTATTTTAATGATTGATTGATGCGGCAAAATGCCAGCTGCGCGCCTGTCGTAATGGCCCTCAATAACGTTTTTTTCAAAAAAAATAAAATGCCTCAGAGTGGCTGACTTAGTGCGCATTTTGAGTTTTCCATATTGTTGTTTAGGAGGTGATCTCCGCATGTCTAAAGTCATATTACAATTGTCACTTCAGCCTCATTGTTCATTGACTTTGTTTAATTACACTGTCCTATGCCAAGACACTAACGGACCAATCCACATGTGAATCTCATCCACAGACACAATCTCATCCACAGACACAATCTCATCCAGGCACAATCTCATCCACAGACACAATCTCATCCACAGACACAATCTCATCCACAGACACAATCTCATCCACAGACACAATCTTATCCACAGACACAATCTCATCCACAGACACAATCTTATCCACAGACACAATCTCATCCACAGACACAATCTCATCCACAATCTCATCCACAGATACAATCTCATCCACAGACACAAACTCATCCAGGCACAATCTCATCCACAGACACAATCTCATCCACAGACACAATCTTATCCACAGACACAATCTCATCCACAGACACAATCTCATACACAGACACAACCCTTTCCACAGACACAATCTTTTCCACAGACACAATCTTTTCCTCAGACACAATCTTTTCCACAGACACAATCTCATCCAAGACACAATCTCATCCACGGACACAATCTTTTCCACAGACACAATCTTTTCCACAGACACAATCTTTTCCTCAGACACAATATTTTCCACGGACACAATCTCATCCACAGACACAATCTTTTCCACGGACACAATCTCATCCACAGACACAATCTTTTCCACGGACACAATCTCATCCACAGACACAATCTTTTCCACGGACACAATCTCATCCACAGACACAATCTCATCCACAAACACAATCTCACTCACAGACACAATCGCAGAACAACCGAGCATTTTTAACTCGTATTTATTTTCATCCAAACTCAAGTAATTTACTATGCAGCTGCCCTATGGGATCTGGCAGCGCTGTTAGAGAAAAAATAACTGACAGGCCCAACCCCCCGACCTGTCAGTTATTTTTTGCGGGAGCAGACAAGCGATTTGTCAAATAGCTACAATGACTGCGCCGGAGCCGTCGCGGAGAGGTCGCCCTCGTATTTTAATGATTGATTGATGCGGCAAAATGCCAGTTGCGCGCCTGTCATAATGGCCCCCAATAACGTTTTTTTTCAAAAAAAATAAAATGCTTCAGAGTGGCCGACTCAAGTGCGCATTTTGAGTTTTCCATATTGTTGTTTAGGTGATCTCCGCATCTCTAAAGTGGAAGTCAATTGAAAGTGGAGTCAATTGAAAGTGGAAGTCAATTGAAAGTCAATAGCTTTAGCTCGCAGTAGCGACAAAAGTTTATTAAAGTCAACCTTAAGCAAGACCACATATTTAATAAGCATCGCAGCATTGCATTGGGGTTGGTGACAGAGAATAGGCTTGCACGAGGGGATAGAGAAAGAACAACGATGTACACAAAGTACAAATTCCACAGTCTGTAAATGATCAGTCGGTCAGAGTCCAACACTGCCCCCCATCAAACTAGCACTTGTAGCAGACCGGATGTCTTGGTCGGAGCTCATAGGAAGGCCCACCAGCATTCGCGCTTTCATTCTGATGCGTCGGCTCGTCAGCTGGTGCCGGAACAACCATCTTCGATGGACCAGCTGGGGGCTGCAGATGCTCAGGCTCGCCAGTGCTGTCATCCTCCTGATTCTCTGCCTCCTGATTCTCTGGACCGTCGCTCCATTGGTTGCAGTGGGCCAGCCGCAGTCCTCCAGACGGCAAATCAGTTGGGGTCACCAGAGCAGTACTTTGGCCATGCTGAACCACGAACTCAGCCTTGACTGGTCCGGTCTCTGGGCGCATCCAAACCAGATAGCATCTCCGCCTTGCTCAGGCATTGATAGCGGATGGCGCAGCCTCCTCCCCCACATCATGATGTCTGGTGACGCTGGTCTAGATCCACTCGGCCGGCCAGTCCTCACGGTCAGGAGCAGCTTCTGCAGGAATTGTTGAAATGGAACAACTCGGTTCCAGTTTCTCAGTCCGTCCTTCAGGCTCCTTACGAGCCGTTCAGCCTGTCCGTTTGATGCCGGGTGATATGGCGGAGTGTGGACCTCCCTGCAGCCCATCGAGTCCAGCCACTGAGACAGCCGGGTCGATTTAAACTCTGGTGCGTTGTCGGATACTAAGGTTTGCGGCACACCGTTGCGAGCAAAGACAGCTCTCAGGACTCTCATGACCGTATCCGTCGACTTGTCCGGAACCTGAATGGCTTCAGGCCAGCCTGAGTAAGCGTCCGACAGTAGCAGCAGCAGGCCGACTCCCGAGACTTCGCAATGGTCCATGTGGACGCGGCTCCATGGAGTTGTCTCCGGTGGCCATATGTCGATTTTGCGATTAGACAGCGGGTGGGACTCAGCGCATGTCCTGCACTTCTCCACATACTGTCGCACATCGCGATCCACCCCAGGCCACCAGAATTCCTTGCAGATGTGGGCCTTAGTGCTCTCAAAGCTAGGATGCACTTCATCATGAGCAGCTTCCAGAATCCGCCGACGAAGCACTGCTGGAGGTACCACTCGAGTTCCATGGATCACCAAGCCGTTATCAATCGACAGGGAAGTTCTGCAGGCTTTGAAAGTTCGCTCAACCTGAGAACCCTGACCCCAACGCCCGGTTCGGATTCTCTGTTGCAGTCTCTTCAGCACCGAGCAGTTCAGGGTGGCTTCCCGGAGCTCCCGCTGAGTCACCAGCCCAGACGCACCGCAGTCATCGGCGCTCAACACTGAATCCGTTTGATGCGTCGCATCCTCAGCGACTTCTGCAGTATAGTTGAGCCTTGACAAGGCATCAGCATCCAGCAGCTGCTTTCCTGGAATGTATTCCACAGAGTAATCGAATGCAGAGTCTCGAGGCCCATCTAGTCAGCCTAGCTGAAGCTGTTTTTGACAGGCTTTTGCTCGGGTTGAAATAAATCTCAGAGGTTCATGGTCGTTTGCAAGATAAATTTTTTCCTGATCAACATTTTCTTCGCTCGCTCAACTGCTCAAACTATGGCTAGAGCTTCCCTTTCAATGTTAGAGTAATTGGCCTCCGCGGAGGTGAGCATCCTCGATAGGTACATCACCGGGTGACCTGCTTGAGTTAGAACAGCACCTACGGATTTTTCGCTATAGCATCAACTCGAAGGCAGACTGGTGCATTGATGTCATATGGCTTGACACACGGCTTGGAGGCAAGACATGCTTTTACTTCGGCAAAGGCAGCCTCGGCTGCCGGGCTCCAATCGAATGCACTGTCGCTCCTTCTCAGCTCATGCAATACTCGGCAGCGCTCGGAGAAGTTGGGAATCAGTCTGCCGTAGAACTGAGCGAGTCCTAGAAACTTCTCTAGGTCCTTTTTACTCTTGGGGCTGGCTGCCTGTAGCACTCTCTCAACCATCCCTGGGTCTGGTTTGATGCCTTCTGCATCGATGACGTGCCCCAGAAACTTCAGGCTGCTAGCCTCCATAACGAACTTTGACTCGTTAATTTTGACATTGTCCTCTCGCAGTCTTCTCAAGACACTTTCCCTGATCTGCTGCAGCTCTAACGTAGAACTCCCACCAATCAGCACATCATCTTGATAAGTTATAACACTCGGATGCTCACCGATCAGTTTCTCCATCTCACGCTGAAAGACTGATGGTGACACCTCGATACCGTAGGGCAGTCTGTTGAAGCGGTAGCAGCCGAACGGGGTGTTGATGGTGGTGACCGCCTTGGACTGCTCATCCAGGAGAATCTGGTAGTAGGCGTCTGACAGATCCAGGCGACAGAAGAACTTCTTGTTGGCAACCTTCGAAAAGGCCGTCTCTATGGAGGGTGTGAGATACGTTTGGCCTTGAATCAGCTGATTGACGGCGGTGTAGTCGCCGCAGATCCTCACGGTCTCCCGGTCAGGCTTGGCGGTGACTACGATCGGGCTGCCCCATTCCGATGAATTCAATTTTTCAACTATTCCAGCCGCCTCCATCAGGTCGAGTTCCTTCTTCACCAGCGGTTTCAATTCCATGGGAAGCTCACGGGCCGGTTGGAACACTGGCTCGGCGCTGGACTTGAGTCGGATCTCTCCAACCGCGCCCTTGATTCCAGCCAACTTCAGATATTTGTTGCTCACCTCCTCCGAATGGTGCATCTGCTAGCTGCTTAGCAGATTCCGGCCCAGGAGACCAAACTGCTGGTGACAGTCATAACCGGGAGTTCCATTGTCGAAAATATCCCGTTGTTGCCTTCAGTCTCCACCAGGCACTTTAGGAGGCCAAGCTGTCTCATCACGTGACCATCGTATGACAGCATGCGTGACTTCGGCTTCTTGAGTGCTGGACGTTCAAAGTCGATCCAGATTTTCTTGGAGATCAATGAGCAGGAGGCGCCGCTGTCTCTCTCCATTTTCACCTGCTTACCGCTGATCTTCACAAAGCAGAAGTCAGCTGGCTTGCCTTTAGTGCAGAAAAACACAGCTTCATCCGGGTTGGCTTCGGGCTCCGTGAAGTGCGCCTTGGAGGTGCCGCGACATGCCCTGGCAAAGTGTCCCTGCTTTCCGCACTTGTGGCAATCAGTTTTCAAGGCCCCACATTCTGACACGTTACGATGCTGAGCCAAGCCGCATCTTCCACACTTGCCCTTGAACTGGTGAACAGTGTGAGTTGATTGCTGCTCCAGCTCTTGTGACACTGCCTGATGCACAGCTGGCTCAGTTGATGCTCCGATGTTCTGAGCTGCCGATGTTGGTGTCGTGAACTCGTTGACTAATTGCAGCTGCTGAACAAACTCAGTGATCTGATCTACAGTCAGCTCTTGCGCCATCTCGCGCTCCAGAACCTTGTTTCTCGTGTCCTGGCTGAATGGACGAGCGATAAGGCGCATCTTGATCAGCTGCTCAGCCGGGTCCGCCCGCTCTTCCTTGAACTTCTCGAACTCGCAAACCATGGCCTGTTCTCGCAATCTGGCAGTAAAGCCGGCCACAGTTTCTCCATCAGCTTGTCTCATGGCCATGAACGCTGTCCTCTCGGCTATCAGAAGTCTCTTCTTAGGCTCCAGATACTTGAAAAGGATTTTCTTGATGTCCTCCCACCGCATTCCCGCGATCTTCTTTGGAGCCACCAGCTGTTTGACCTTCATAAGTTGACTTACGCCCAGGGATCCTAGAAATGCGTCTGTCAAGCCGAGGTTGTTCTCCTCATCTTGACTCGTTTGGACATTGCCTGAGCGTCGAACACTTCTACCCAGGCTCGCAGTTCGTCCGCATTCTCCAAAGGCAAATTGATCTCGTATCTTAATATTCTGGCAGTATGCAGGCATGCGCGATCCTGCTTGCGACGCCAATTGAAAGTCAATAGCTTTAGCTCGCAGTAGCGACAAAAGTTTATTAAAGTCAACCTTAAGCAAGACCACATATTGCATTGGGGTTGTGACAGAGAATAGGCTTGTACGAGGGGATAGAGAAAGAGCAACGATGTACACAAAGTACGAAGTCCACAGTCTGTAAATGATCAGTCAGTCAGAGTCCCACATATTGTTGTTTAGGAGGTGATCTCCGCATCTCTAAAGTCATATTACAATTGTCACTTCAGCCTCATTGTTCATTGACTTTTTAATGACACTCTCCTATGCCAAGACACTAACGGACCAATCCACATGTGAATCTCATCCACAGACACAATCTCATCCACAGACACAATCTCATCCACAGACATAATCTCATCCAGGCGCAATCTCATCCACAGACACAATCTCATCCACAGACACAATCTCATCCACAGACGCAATCTCATCCAGGCGCAATCTCATCCACAGACACAATCTCATCCACAGACACTATCTTATCCACAGCCACAATCTCATTCACAGACACAATCTCATCCACAGACACTATCTTATCCACAGCCACAATCTCATCCAGGCGCAATCTCATCCACAGACACAATCTCATCCACAGACACAATCTCATCCACAGACACAATCTCATCCACAGACACAAACTTATCCACAGGCACAATCTCATTCACAGGCACAATCTCATCCACAGACACAATCTCATCCACAGACACAATCTCATCCACAGACACAATCTCATCCACAGACACAATCTCATCCACAGACACTATCTTATCCACAGCCACAATCTCATTCACAGACACAATCTCATCCACAGACACAATCTCATCCACAGACACAATCTCATCCACAGACACAATCTCATCCACAGACACAATCTCATACACAGACACAATCTCATACACAGACACAATCTCATCCACAGACACAATCTCATCCACAGCCACAATCTCATACACAATCTCATCCACAGACACAATCTCATCCACAGACACAATCTCATCCACAGACACAATCTCATACACAGACACAATCTCATCCACAGACACAATCTCACCCACAGACACAATCTCACCCACAGGCACAATCTCACCCACAGACACAATCTCATACACAGACACAATCTCATCCACAGACACACGGAAAACCTTATCCACAGGCAGCCTTATCTCATCCACAGTTTAGTATGCAATTGCAGCTTAGGCTCGGAATTCCCAGCTAGATGGTGTGGAAGTGAAAAAGCTGAACAAGTGCACGCAACCTTTGTACAGCGCAGACCGTTTATCTCTAAACGGAAAAGTTAATTTTATGTAGAGCTCGTAAAATCCAGTCAATCATTAGTCAAATAAAAATAGTACAAAGCTACAACTAGTTTTATAGATTTTGTATACGACTCCACTTTATGAGCTCAAGTTTATATAATAGTCCCTAATTATGCCCTTGCTTGTTCTCCCCTATCGCAAGTCCAATTTGTGTCGTTCTTTTTGCCATACCCGGCTTCCTGGTGTCACCGAGCAGAATGACGTATCATTTGTCATAGGTTACTCGGGCTCCACTAGCTTAAGTTGACAGGCCTAGACCAGTGGCCATTCTTATACAGAGCGCTAGCACTGATTTTTGTGTAATCTTACAATTAAGCAAAACATAGGCAAATGAGTCATTCACACAAAGGAGTCGCTTATACTGTCTCTGGCTGAATGGGGAATCGCTAAGACTGTCTATGGCTGAATGGGGAATCGCTCAGACTGTCTATGGCTGAATGGGGAATCGCTCAGACTGTCTATGGCTGAATGGGGAATCCCTCAGATTGTCTATGGCTGAATGGGGAATCGCTCAGATTGTCTATGGCTGAATAGGGAATCGCTCAGACTGTCTGTGGCTGAATGGGGAATCGCTCAGACTGTCTATGGCTGAATAGGGAATCGCTCAGACTGTCTGTGGCTGAATGGGGAATCGCCTAAACTGTCTATGGTTGAATGGGGAATCGCTCAACTGTTTATGGTGGATTAAAAATTGCTCATATTGTCTTTGGCTGAATGGGGAATTTGTCTGTGAATTTACAAGAAGTGCAAAGAAGTTTCAAGAAAGCAAAACGATAAAATGACTTCAAAGTTTTGCTTCAAAATCAAAAGGTCATAAAAATAGTTCCAATAGACAGGATTGTATTGTAGAAAAGCACGGCCAAATATCCGCTAGAAAATGGATAAAATTTATTTGAAAATAATGTTAAGCAAAACATAACTGCTGATGTAATTTTAAACTTCTGCTAAAAGAATTGCATATGACAAACCCGTACTGCGCCGCAGCGCAAATGTTAATCGAAAATCGAAATATAAAAATAATGACAAACAGAATTGTGTTAACAGTCAAACTCTAACCGTAGGCAATTGGAAGATTTGAATTTCGTTAGAAAAAAAAGTTGCAATATACTCGTATTTCTACTTGCAGTAGAGTTGTGCGCTAACTGATCGGCAATTTTCCAAGAGATATTCGCTTGTGATCATGACAGTTTCTTGATTAAAAGTCAGTCAGTTGCACTCTTCTATGGTTCTAAAAGCAATTGAATCACAACTCTCACTGATATTGTCTAGGCAGTGATTCTCACTGAGATTGTCTAGGCAGTGATTCTCACTGAGATTGTCTAGGCAGTGATTCTCACTGAGATTGTCTAGGCAGTGATTCTCACTGAGATTGTCTAGGCAGTGATTCTCACTGAGATTGTCTAGGCAGTGATTCTCACTGAGATTGTCTAGGCAGTGATTCTCACTGAGATTGTCTGGGCAGTGATTCTCACTGAGATTGTCTGGGCAGTGATTATCACTGAGATTGTCTGGGCAGTGATTCTCACTGAGATTGTCTGGGCAGTGATTCTCACTGAGATTGTCTGGGCAGTGATTATCACTGAGATTGTCTAGGCAGTGATTCTCACTGAGATTGTCTAGACAGTGATTCTCACTGAGATTGTCTAATTTAAAATACTTTAAGAGTAATCTTTAACTTTAAGTTAAGAGTAGTCAGCTTTTAATCAACGATCACAAATTAAGGCACAAGTACAGCCATATTAACAAACTAATTAAGCTGGAGGGGAATCATAATGAATTATAAAACACAGTTAGCATTTATATTCTGATAAGCCAGTAATCTTAGTTAGAAAAATACATCTAATGCAAAATTTATCATTTAATTACCAAACTAAAATTGCTAATTAGATTTCTGGACATCATTTTTGAATAACAGATCCCAGAAGACCCTAATCCCGGATCCCAGATGACCCTAATCCCGGATACAAGATGACCCTAATCCTGGATCCCAGATGACCCTAATCTCGAATCCCAGATGACCCTAATCTCGAATCCCAGATGACCCTAATCCCGGATCCCAGATGACCCTAATCCTGGATCCCAGATGACCCTAATCCCGGATACCAGATGACCCTAATCCCGGATACCAGATGACCCTAATCCCGGATACCAGATGACCCTAATCCCGGATACGACCCGAATCCCGGATCCCAGATGACCCTAATCCCGGATCCCAGACGACCCTAATCCCGGATCCCAGATGACCCTAATCCCGGATCCCAGATGACCCTAATCCCGGATCCCAGATGACCCTAATCCCGGATCCCAGACGACCCTAATCCTAGATCCCGGCTTCATGGCCCATGCAACAATCAGAAACAGAGGCCCGCAGAATTTGTCACAAGTAAACTCGGCCCTTCAGATGGAGACTACAAAAATGAATAGATCTACGAGTAATATGATAAAGCATTATTTGACACAGTTGTCCAGTTTTTTACTGTCTAAACAAGTCAAGTAAAGCCACTAATCTCCGGTCACTAGTAATAGTTAAAATTTCAAGCGCCAATCAAAGCCACGCCATTGGCGCTTGACGCTACATGAGTTGGCGCCAGCGGGCGGGAGAACTCGGCCAGCTGAGCCTCCGCCCAGGCCCTTGTCCGGTCCCGAGTCCAATCGGGAGGCTGTCTCCGACTGTAGCGAATGCGCAGCAGCCGGCTCAGCTTGTCAATCACCTGCGCACAGTTTAAATGGGTAAGGAAATACAGCACGTTAAAGTTACCGATATGTAGCGTTATTAAAGTAACTCAGAGGAAAAAAATTTTAATGCAAAATTTCTTATACAAAAAACTTAAGAAGCAATTTTGATAAGCTATCATCTGCCAAACTTTCCAGTGGGGCTAAAGATAAGAGAAATTTATAAGCACAAATTATGTGTTCAGTTAGCTCTCACTCCAGTAGCGCGTGCCCTCTAATAGAGTCAGTCTACAGGTCAAGTATTGGGGTGAGGGCCCTAGATGGACTGCCTTATTCTAAAGTTCAAAGTTACTCGCTTTTTTTGTAGGACTGAATTTATGTTACATAAGTCATTTATGAATGCTAATAGCTGACTGACTAATGACTGACTGACTAATGACTGACTGACTGACTGACTGACTGACTGACTCACTGGCTGACTGACTGACTGACTGACTGACTGACTGGCTGACTGACTGACTGACTGACTGACTGACTGACTGACTCACTGACTGACTGACTCACTCACTCACTGACTGACTGACTGACTGACTAACTGACTCACTCACTGGCTGACTGACTGACTGACTGACTGACTCACTGACTGACTCACTCACTGACTGACTGACTGACTGACTGACTGACTGACTGACTGACTGACTGACTGACTGACTGACTGACTGACTGACTGGCTGACTCACTGACTGACTGACTGACTGACTGACTGACTGACTGACTGACTGACTGACTGACTCACTCACTGACTGACTGACTGACTGACTGACTGACTGACTGACTGGCTGGCTGACTCACTGACTGACTGACTGACTGACTGACTGACTGACTGACTGACTGACTGACTCACTGCCTGACTGACTGACTGACTGACTGACTGACTGACTGACTGACTGACTGAATGATTGACTAACTGACTGACTGACTGATTGACTGACTGACTGATATTTTAAATAGCAGAGAGTGCAGAAGACAGACCTGCACGCTGCGGTCGATCATGTCCAGACTGTGCGCAGCGGACAGGCAGATGCGGGCCCTGGCCTCGATGATTGGCGTAGCGGGATAGCCGACCACAACAATGCCCAGCCCGTGGGCCAGGGACAGCCTGGCAAAGGCGGCCACCTTGCCGGGCATGAAGATCATAAAAGGCACCACCGGGCTGTCCCTATCGCCGTAAACAATGAGTCCCAGCTGGTGCAGCCGGGCCCGCATGTACTGCGCATTGACCGACAACTGACGAAGTCGCCGCTTGCCCTCGTCGGGCGGGCCGGCCCTGCCTAGCAGGATGCTCAACGCCGTGAGAATCTGCGCCGCCACGGGGGCGGGCATTGATGCGCCGTAGATGGCGCTGTGGCTGGACTGCCTCACGTGCTGGACGAGCCTGGAGCTGCCGGCGATGTAGCCGCCGGCGCCGCCGAAGCTCTTAGTGAAGGTGCCCATTAGAACGTCGACGTCGCGAGGATCGCAGCCGTAATAATCCACAACTCCGCGACCGCTGGCGCCCAGGGCTCCGATTGAGTGCGCCTCGTCTAAGTATAGATAGGCCTGGTAGCGCTTCTTCAGGGCAATGATCTCGGGCAAGCGGACTATGCTGCCCTCCATGCTGTACACGCCTTCCACCTGCGGGGCGTCCGGCTGGCGCATTACATGCTATTGGGGTGGATTGGGGTGGATCCCAAGTGCGGGATCTATGGGATAAGGGTAGGATTAATTGGGATAAGGGATAGATAGATAGATAGACAGATAGACGGATAGATAGATAGATAGATAGACAGACAGATAGATAGATAGATAGATAGATAGATAGACAGCCAGACATATAGATAGATAGATAGATAGATAGATAGATAGATAGATAGACAGCCAGACATATAGATAGATAGATAGATAGATAGATAGATAGATAGATAGATAGATAGATAGATAGATAGATAGATAGATAGACAGCCAGACATATAGATAGATAGATAGATAGACAGATAGATAGATAGATAGATAGATAGATAGATAGACAGCCAGACATATAGATAGATAGATAGATAGATAGATAGATAGATAGATAGATAGATAGATAGATAGATAGATAGATAGATAGATAGATAGATAGATAGACAGCCAGACATATAGATAGATAGATAGATAGACAGATAGATAGATAGATAGATAGATAGATAGATAGATAGATAGATAGACAGCCAGACATATAGATAGATAGATAGATAGATAGATAGATAGATAGATAGATAGATAGACAGCCAGACATATAGATAGATAGATAGATAGACAGATAGATAGATAGATAGATAGATAGATAGATAGATAGATAGATAGATAGATAGATAGATAGATAGATAGACAGCCAGACATATAGATAGATAGATAGATAGACAGATAGATAGATAGATAGATAGATAGATAGATAGATAGATAGACAGCCAGACATAGATAGATAGATAGATAGACAGATAGATAGATAGACAGACAGACAGATAGAGACAGACAGATAGATAGACAGACAGATAGAGACAGACAGATAGATAGATAGATAGACAGACAGATAGAGACAGACAGATAGATAGATAGATAGACAGACAGATAGAGACAGACAGATAGATAGATAGATAGACAGACAGATAGAGATAGACAGATAGATAGATAGATAGACAGACAGATAGAGACACACAGATAGATAGATAGATAGACAGACAGAGACAGACAGAAAGATAGATAGATAGACAGACAGAGACAGACAGACAGATAGAGACAGACAGATAGATAGATAGACAGACAGATAGAGACAGACAGACATAGATAGATAGCCAGACAGATAGACCAGACCTCACAAGGCAGGCATGCCAACCCAACGCACCACAATGAGTATCTTAGTAAACGGCCGCCTAGTCCTGGCCTGGCCATAGACAATGGCCTCCCTGAGCTTGGCCTCTAGATCTGCCGGATTATTGTGCTTAAATATTTTGATAGTGGCGCCGGTTAGTCGAGAGCCGAGCACCAGGGAGCTGTGATTGAGCTCATCGGATAGGATGCAGCACCCCTTGCCAACCAGGGCGGCCATGTTGAGGGCGTTAGTGGCGAATCCCATAGGGAATACAATGGCGTCCTCCGTGCCCAGGTACTCGGCCATGGCCCGCTCCAGCTGAGTGTGAATATTTAGACTGCCGACCTGGCAAGTGTTCATGTCGGATTGGTAGAATAATTAAGGTAGGGAGCGCGAACCAAGGACTCTCAACGAATGGAAAGGTTTGAAGAATCTACTAATACTAATACGTCTTGGTGCCTAAAAATAAAAAGAGCAAAGTACCATACCGTATATTAGGCGCCACTAATTTATGTATTAAGATCACTGAATCATGTATTAAGGTCACTAAATCATGTATTAAGGCACTGAATCATGTGTTAAGGTCACTGAATCATGTATTAAGGTCACTGAATCATGTATCAAGGTCACTAAATCATGTATCAACGTCACTGAATCATGTATTAATGTCATTGAATCATGTGCTAAAGTCACTGAATCATGTGTTAAGGTCACTGAATCATGTATTAAGCGATACTAAATCCCATTTATTAATAGCAAATAGACATCACCTCAGTCCGCGAGCTACCGACCCCGCAGCCGTACATCTCCGTGGCGGCGACGGCCGCGTCAGCGCAATAGCCGGACGACTCTGCGAATCCAAGATAATTATAGCTGCCAAAGTTCACCGCCCGGGTGGTGCTGCCCGGATAGCGGAATGTCCAGCCGTAGTCCGGGCTGTCGCGGTCCATCACTTCGAACTCGGCCCCGGGGCAGGTGGTGATTGGCCGGTTCCAGCAGTCGCGAATCCGCCGGTACAGATTGCGAGTAAAGAATGACTCGAAGTTTTGGTAGAGCGGGACAAAGCTCTGCTCGATTGGGGATCAATTGAGTTCGCACAGGGTTGGATCTTTTATTAAACTGCTTTTTCGCTGCAAAAACACGATCTGGGGTGTAGAGGCGGCTGGCCCAGCAACTGAGGATCTGGGAGGCTGGCCCAGCAACTGAGGATCTGGGAGGCTGGCCCAGCAACTGAGGATCTGGGAGGCTGGCCCAGCAACTGAGGATCTGGGAGGCTGGCCCAGCAACTGAGGATCTGGGAGGCTGGCCCAGCAACTGAGGATCTGGGAATCTGGGTGGCTGGTCTAGCAACTGAGGATTTGGAAGGCTGGCCCAGCAACTGAGGATCTGGGTGGCTGGTCTAGCAACTGAGGATTTGAAGGCTGGACCAGCAACTGAGGATCTAGGAGGCTGGCCCAACAACTGAGGATTTGGGAGGCTGGCCCAACAACTGAGGATTTGGGAGGTTGGCCCAGCAACTGAGGATCTGGAAGGCTGGCCCAGCAACTGAGGATCTGGGAGGCTGGCCCAGCAACTGAGGATCTGGGAGGCTGGCCCAGCAACTGAGGATCTGGGAGGCTGGCCCAGCAACTGAGGATCTGGGAGGGAGGCTGGCCCAGCAACTGAGGATCTGGGAGGCTAGCCCAGCAACTGAGGATCTGAGAGGCTGGCCCAGCAACTGAGGATCTGGGAGGGAGGCTGCTCTAGCAACCGAGGATTTGGAAGGCTGGCCCAGCAACTGAGGATCTGGGAGGCTGGCCCAGCAATTGAGGACCTGGGAGGCTGGTTCAGCAACTGAGGAGGATCTGGGAGGCTGGACCAGCAACTGAGGAGGATCTGGGAGGCTGGTGCTCACCCAGACTGAGAACTTAGAGAGTAATGACAATTAAAAGATTTTTATTGCAAGGTAAAAGTGTGTACTGTTTGGGAATACCTTAATGCTAGCTAAAATATTAAAAGAATCAGTTTTTGTCTATTTTTCATTATAAAAAGTGGGTACAACGTGCATCTTGTAGATAAACGTTTAACTATCTCTTTCCATCATCCTATTCATATAATATACAATGCATGCCAGCTCTTTAACAACATTAATAGAAAATGAAACTGCTAAAAAACTATTTTTAGAACACGCAAATATCCAAGGCATATACGACTAACGAGATAGCACCATATACTATATCGAAACAAGACGGCTTGCAGAATGCAGAAAAAACTGAAACTGCAAGTAGAAAAAAGGCTCATTTCTTTCGAAAGCGGCACTTCTAGAAATGAGCAATTCTTGAATTGATCCCACGTACTCACCCAGAAAATCGCATCGCAGAGCATTTCGGTGCAAGATTATAAATTAGTATTATATATCTGCACTTAGAGAAGAGAGACAAAACCTTGAGCGGGACGGGTTGCTATCGTGAAGTTTTAAAGGACTCGAGGACCGAATAGAGAGGCTTTGCAGGCCAAAGTTTTGTGATTTGTGATGAAAAAAACTAAACAAAAAATTCCGGTTTCGCAAAATCCATTTCTTGTTTACTGCTTCTTATAATGGTTCTTATAACCATTATATGCTTCATATGCTTTATATGCTTTATATGCATTATAGGCTTTATTATATGCTTCTTATAACTTATCCTTCTTCTTCACACTGCTCTTAAAAAGCAAAAAAGAAAATACTAACAATACATCCGTGATATAACTGTAGAAATAAAACAGATGCTCCTTAATACTCCTTATCCATATTGGCAATCATTTAATTCACAATGCTTTGCAATAATTACTTATGTATTTAAATATTTTACAAAGCAAACAACAAAATACCTTAGTCCGATCTGGCTCTGTTGCAATCATATTAGCCTCAAATCCTTTGTTGCGTAGGAAGTCTCTAATGTGGCCAAACACAGCCAGCAGCACATAGGAGATGTAAGTGACAATTGCCTCAATATATGGAGTTGGCTCCTCTGAATGGTCATTGTCTGCCATCTGGAAAATTATAAGAATGTGTAATATTACAGCTATTATATAAAAGGAATTTTAGCAAAGGAGTTACTATTAAAACATAAAAAGTAAAATAACATATTTGAAACACTTTATTGCTTTATCTTTGATGTTTATGGAGTTGCATTCCATAAATTCTATTTTAATGTTTCTGTATCCTATGGCTTGTATATTGCACTTTTGGGCCATTTTTGTATCTATGTAGTGTACATCTGCAGGTTTTTCAAACTTATTCTAATATGGCTGATTATAATACTATAGATATATGTATTTTGGATAAAAATGGTAATCAATAAATAACTAATCTATTGAAATAAACTATCAAAGCCCATGGATATGCGCCAAGCATTGCTAATATAAGGGGCAAATGGGGTTAAAAGCTGGAATAACCATGATCAAATTGCCTCATCAGCTAATAAGTAGGTGAATCCTGCACTGTTTGTCCAGTTTCATTAAATAAATGATGGGATTAACTCATACATGCGCAACAGTCGGCCGAGTCGGCCGATCCGGCCGACCGATTTGGCGGCCAATCAAGGAAGTCGCAAAAATGCCCACCCAAAAAATAACCTGAAGAGTAGTTCTAAGTAGCTGACGAGGCATTTTAGCTTAATAAAACAGTCATAGTTACTCCTGCCGTTTACCCAAAGTTGCGTTAATTTTGCTTTCGGGTTTTTTTATATGTAAGTCGCATTTTTGGCCAAAAACTACGTCGCATTTTTGTTAAAACTAAGTCGCACGGCTGACCGAATTTTGGAGGTTGCACATGTATGGATTAACTACATTCAACTTGTCTAATCTATCTAAACCATTGTCTTATAGTTTTTATTAATTTAGCTAATAAGCAGTTTACTAATTTTCACTTAGTAGAAATTTGCAGAAAATGCAAAACTTTGTGTGCCTCCTCTAGCCTATTCCTGCAGACTGGCTGTCATTAAAATGTTTCTCAAATTAAAGCTGCTGTGACAAATTGGCTGCTTCTCAAGGCTGTGCAGGTGATGAAAGCCATTGGCAACTTAGTGCAACCAGAGGGATAGCACAAGTGCACTACACTTCAACATGTAGTCACTTCTGTGCATTACCCTTTATGTGTGCACTACCCCTTTAATGTTCCATCCCTTTGGCATGTCATTTTTTTGTGCAAAGTCATTTTATCTGCTACTTTTTTGTCTAGTGGTAGACAAAACAACTTGTTTTAGAAAAAGTAAAATATGGCTATATAAACTATTAAGACATTTTTATGATAAGATATAGAAAGTTATAAAAATATAAATAATGATGTATATTTTTTTGCATGGGTAATTTTGCTTATTGCAATTCTTTCTTTATAAAAGTATGATATAAAATATAAACATGCATTAAGAATATAATTAAACAATTTATCAATATAGAAAATAGAGACTGCAAAAGTTAAATAAAATTGGCCAATAGTTTCAACATTGATTTAAGTACTAGCCCTAGCCAATGATAATAATGTATTGCTTTCCTTATTACAAAGCCTATCTATTATAAAGGGGTCCATAAGAATTGCCTATAGACAAATTACCTACTAAGATTTGCCTGCAGTGCATTTTTCCCACAAGTGAATTGCCTGCAAGCTAATTGCTTGGCGAGTTCCCCCCCCCAGGTTTGTCTGCAATTCTTTTTAATTGCAATGCATTTAGTTGCGTGGCAGATTTGTTTGCATTGTTCCCTTCAGTGAAGGCAATTAAAAATTTCAATGCATACATAGCCAAAGTATAAGTGTACAAATGAGAGCAGGGGCGTAGCCAGGATTTTTTTGGGGGTATCGGTTAGCTGTTATCAGAAAGCAAGGGCTTGAGATCCACATATCCCCTTAATGTATTTCTAGTGCATAATACATATAATTACTCTATTTGTTTGTTAATTGTTATTCTTTCGATTTGGATACCTTTCTCTTCCTTAACAGTCACAATTGCAACTGAAAAAGGGAAAAAAATGTTGCTTTGGAAATTTGGGGATATTGGCCGATATATCGATACCCCCCTTGCTACGCCCCTGAATGAGAGTTGGAAAAGATTTTTACAGAGTACAAAGAATTATAAAGTAAGTTATAATAAAAGTATTACACTAATTTAAAATAGGCATAATAATAGACCCAATACAAAAACCATTAGAAATTACATTGTTTTAATGAATTCAACTTTTCCTTCATTTATAAAAACTATAAATATATAAAACTAAAATTACATTTTAGGTTGATAGTCATTTTGTCTGCTGCCAGTTTGTTTGCCACCCTTTTGTCTGCAAAAATACAATGTAGTCATTTTGTTTGCCAACAAAATATTAAATATCACATTAGTACCTGCATGTGTTTAACTTATTTATCACAAAATTAACGCGAAAGTTGAAACAAATTATAATACAGTTTAGCAAGAAAATTTAACAATATGTGGAAATATATTATTTAAGATGTTAATTGTTAAACTAATTGTTACTAATTTAATTACCAAAGAAATATAGTGTTGATACTGATAGTCGTAAATCTGCTTTGTTACCGAAGTGGTCATTTTTATACCAAAATGGCAGGTACCAAAGTGGCTATCACCGAAGTGGATTGTATTCATGATAATTGTACCCTTAAACGCAGACTCGGTTACCTTAGTCACAGCTTAGTGTCGATTCTTAAATTGCGGATCAGGCAATAAGTCAAGCCTGTGGTCATCCAGTTGCAGTCAAAAAAGAGCCAAAACAGAAACTCAAAAGTCATATGCATAAAAAGCAATTTAAAAGAAAAATACATCACTAAAAACTAATATTTTTAAGTTACAGCAAAAACTTTAAAAGAAGAGTAGAGTTTAATCATTAATTATTTGTTTAGCTGGGACTTTTCTAACAATGTGAAGTTCGGTTTTGATCGGCGCGGCCTTTCAATTCTTGTATCAATTTATGTGGTACGACGTCTACTACATCACACGTACCAGTGGTACAAGTACAACCAAGGGTGATGGCCAGTTCCGTGGTCCTAGGCGCCAGAACTGACTTAAATGACCATATTTACATGTACTTTATTTAAACAGAGGGATGTTTTTGCACAACACGATAAATTTCAAAATGGACCTGGTCTGGTCCTAAGCCTAGGCCCCCTAGGCCCTAGTCACCTAGTGTAGGATAATGTGCAACCAACAGAGAGCCAGAGCAAAAAGTGGTGCAACTGTAAAGCAAGAAAGATAATTTTAAAAAAATTGCCAAGAATATGCAACATTAATGCTATAGTATAGTATAGAGTAAAATTATAAAAAACTTGAAAGAAAACTGAATAGGACTAGGACCTACTCAATAGACTACAATATTTTAATTATTGGATAGTTATTATAAACAAATAGAATGTTTCTGGAAAGCAATAATGAGCATTTTAATAATATCTTTTTGTAAATATGTTGGCTTGGCATTAGCATTGCTTTAGTTGTTTTGGCTAAACATTTGTAGTCATCATTTATTGCACAACAATCATTGTTTTAGACATAAGTAAGCCTATATGACAATTTATAGGTCTAGTGCAGAAATTATAAATATAAATTAGAGCCTATATAGACCCCTATAGTCTAGAAGAAGGTATATATGCTAGAAATTTCCAGGGTACATTTAAGAAATTTGGTATATATATTGTTGATATATAAAAGAAAAAGTGATTTTGAGCTTTTGGTATATAGTATACAAATTTTTAATTTTGGTATATGATATGTACCAAAAATTATAAAATATATTATAAAAAATAGTCACAATAAGTTGTCTATATATTATAATTATAAATTTGATAACTATTTAGGCCCTAATGCAAAATTGATTTCCATGTTTAGTCTAGTAATGCTATTACAAAATTTACAATTCAATTATTTGAAACTTTGCATAAATAATATATTGGCATATATCAAAATATACCAAAAAATTTGGTCTTTTTTCTAAGGTAGGCCCTCTATTATTTACTAGTATTTTAGGCTACTAAGTTGTTAAGTAAGCCTTCTACCTAAATAT
>NIVC01003364.1:0-33785 GCA_002269645.1 Macrostomum lignano | reverse complement strand
ATTGACGAGGACGACGAGCCGCCAAGGATTTCTTTGCCAGCGAAAATGGCACCTCGGTGCGCATCAGCATCTACACGCATCCGAAGAATGCGCTAGTAATTCGAGTGCGCGCCTTGACCCGGATGTCGGCGCGAATGCTCGCCATTGGTGTACAAGTTGATCGCGCCGGAGACGTTTCCGCCAGGTTCAGCATCGATTCGAGCAGCGGAGACATTCGGGTAGCCGGGGAGCTGTGGCATTGTGGACCTGAGAAGGCATACCATCATAGCCAAAGTGGTTGGCGGCCGGACGACACAACTGGAGCGATATCAGGGTGAGCTATTGAGCATTAAAATAAGCAGGAATAGGAGAGACAACAGACAACATTAAAGGTTAAAACGTCTGACTCTCGACCGCGGGTTCAATTTTTTTTGCATTGAATTGGCCGTGGGGTGTGTCGTGCAGCGAGTTTACATGCCTGACGATTAGAAAATCGTGCCTGCAAACATTATTGGCGCGCTTGTATGTGCTCAGGAGTCAGCGCTGGTTGTGGGACGATGTTGTCGAAGTCATTGCACTAGAGTGTCCCGAGCTCGTGTGTATGTTCTAGAAAAAATAGTATCCAGAGATTTCCAGATTTTCTATATTCCTAGGGTTTAGGGAAAGGGGCGTTGTTGCTAGCAGTAGCCAATGATAAGAAAGAGCGTCTATTTTACACCTTGGATTCATAAGCTTGTCTCTGGATTTCGTATTTAAGATAGTGAATTGGAGCTAAGCCATACGCTCGTACTAGAATGTTTCCATATTTTATAGAATATCCTGTATCTCTATGGAAGGATTTGACCATAGACATTTTACCATTGCAGTCACCCAGGGAGAGGGACCTGGGTGACTGCAAACCGACAATGTCGGTTTAAGTGCACCAATGTGGACACAGCCCCCTGACTCTAACTCTAAATAGGTCACTATAACTTCATCAACGCAAATAAAGTTGCTTAATACCAAACTTCTGACGATTTTGCATGGTCTGCTAACTAGTACAAAACGTGCGAAGATAGCTTGTCTATAATTCTTGTCTATAATTAATTTCTCAACAGGTGATCTACATCGATGTCGACAACTCTTTGCCAATCGCGTCGGATGAGACTGCGGCAAGTCTGACAGAGCGACACACTCGACGCAACGTCGTCATTATAATCACGCTGGCCTCAGTATCGGCCCTATTGGCGGTCGCTTTGATCTTAGCCGTCGCTTGCATAAATCGGTCGTGCACTGGTGGCCTGTTTGATCTCGCCTACCGGGCCGGCAGAGGTGGCCGGGACGGCGGCAGGGGTGTCGGCGGCGTCGCAAGCATTGGAGGCCGAAACAAAGGCGCGGATGATGAGGACCAACGGTATTACGAGCAGGAGACGCCGCTGACAGAGGCCAGTTGCGATGTTGGCTCGCATCATTCTCACCTGTGCAGTACTATGGGGGTGAGTCTTCATCGCAAATACGATGCACGAGGACGATTTGAAGTTTAGAATTCTGCACAACAGGAATCCAAAAAATGAAATATTGTCTTCATTTCCAAACTGCCAAACCTACTCCTAACTCCTAACTGCTAGTTAGGTTAATCGACACGGGATTTTATGACTAAAAAAGTACAACCCATGGTTCTGCAGTCGCTATCAGTAGCATGTTATCAGTTTGTGTAAAGTAATTTGATATTCAGCTTTGAAAAGAGATTACGTTTGTTATAAATGAGTGACGCCACAATTCCAAGTTCAATTCATTCCAAGCATCGTCATCATCCGTTGAACCTTCCAGTGCGGCGGCAGGCCGTTCATCGTCCAAGACATGGCCAGTCTGTACAGGCACCGCCAGGCGATCCCAGCCTCCTCGGGCACCGCCACCGGATCCTCGGCCTCGTCCGGTGCCGCCGCGGCCACAGCTGGACCCGGCGCCGACGGCAATCGATCGGACAGCGGACGCGGCTGCTCAGACGAGGACCTCTCGTGCGCTCTCTGCCCCTCCACCGCGGCGGCTGCAGCCGCTTCCATGTCTCGACAGTCCAACCTGCAAGCCTTGCATCCGCTGCTGCACCATCAGCATCATCATCTGCACCAGCAACAGCTGCAACAGCATCAACAGCTGCAGCAATCATCATTTCTCGGCCAAGGCATTGGGCTCCCCAGCCCGATGTCCGCGCTGCCAGAATCCATCGAGCTCGGCGGGGTTGGCAGCAGCGGAGGCGGCAGCAGTTTGGCCATGCCCGCGTCGCCACAGCCAACTGACAGGAGCTGCCTGGCACCTCGGATTATCTATCCTGAAGGATCTGTCTGAGTATGACCATAGCCATGAGTTCTGTTATCAAATAATTGCCCTTTTTGTCACCAACTGCAGTTGCTACTAAACTAGCGGCAATGGGTTGCTTTCAGAGAAGCTAATAGGCTTCGATGTTTTTGGTTGTATAAATTTAAGGTAAGAGCTATAAAATAATTTAAATTTTAGCAGCAACTAAAACAAAGTTTTAGCTACTGCAAGGGGCGCCATATTGTCTCCGTGCCCTGGCTACAAGCTTTGTGGGACTAGTTCCATAATGTTGACTTAAGCCAAGATTAACTTTTTATAGCCAAGATTAGAATATATTTTTTTATAGATATGTTCAACGAAAATTTGTGTTTTTGAACGAAAAGTATTTTCCTAGAAATGAGCGGTGATATTTTAATATTTGATAAGTGCTTCGATGGTAATGCTAGTATATTTATTGTGTTAATTTTGGTTTATTACAGTGTGCTAGAAATCGTATTGTAGCTACCTGACACGCGTGACTTGCTTCAGTTCCTGCAAACTACACGAGTAAATTAACTTTTCTAGTCGGATCGCATGATGTTGAGTTTTTTTGTTGAAAAGAAAATCTAATTATCCTACTCGATAAGTATAGAAATTCACTGTATTACTTTCTCTCTCTTTATCTGCTGCTTTTTTTTGATACGAGCGTAATTTTGATACACTAGTGTGTATAGGCTTAGCCACGCTCCTGAAACTAAATCTTGGGTTTTTGGCAATCCGTGAGTTAAAGGCAAACACATGCAGCAATAATTTGATTAAATATAAAAACAAGTTTTCTTAAATGCTTTTTGATGGGCTATCAGAGTATAATATCGGTAAAAAAACTTAATGGACACGTCCGAAAGGACGTCTGCGAATGCATGTAATTTTTTTTTTAATTTGGTTAAAGTTGAACAAACTTGTGAAGATCATTAGAATCGCAAATGAAAAAACTAAGCTTATTTTTACTCTCTATATATGCATATACGAACGAGTATTTAACAATTCTCATGAATCTGGTATGTTAATGTTAGGCCCACCAACCTACCCTGCAGTGGTCGCTCTTTTCCGAGTCATTTTTACTTTTAAAATACTTTGCATATGAACATGTATTTTCATGACCAGTTTAGATTTTGAATGAAGCCATTTTGAAAAATCTATATGCGTACAGGTCGTATGTATTCGTAGTCTTTTATTATCATTGCGTAAACTTCAACTCAATAAAATTTGATACCGATTTAAATTAGAATTTGAACATTCAACTTTGTTTTACTGAACGGTATTACTGTATGCATGTGTACGCGTTCGTTTTTCGTTGGTGCACGACAGCCGGTGTGATAAACGTGGCTTCGTTAAAACAAAAGTTTGTCCAAGAGAATTCTAAGAATTAACTAAGTAACTTAACCAAGTAACAGACTTTCAGTTGATAAAAATAATAAATACTCTGCGACAGTCAAAAGTTCCACCCTCCAAGCGAGATTTCTTTTTCTCACTTATTGGGTTTGCGATGACGCAACTTACGGCACTCTGCACTTCCGGGCCCCCAGACACCAATCCCATCGAGGATGTCGGGGACTTCGTAAAACGCAGAATTTGAGATCCACCATAAATTCCACCATAGAATGTTGCGGAGCTGCGTCCTGCCATTGAAAATGCTTGGCAGCAGCTTCCCCAGGACTTTCTGCGCCGTGTCAACCTGGGAATGCCCCGCCGAGTCGCCGCACTTCTGCGTGCGAGGGGATCCCACACGCGTTATTAAGCATCGTGATTCTAACTGTATATTGCATAGAAAATGATTTGTTTTGTGCGACTGACGTTTATTATTGATTCAATTAACTTTCCCTTTCTCGCGGGCGGCTTGGTTGCGTAACTTGAGGGTTGAATTGTGAGTGAAAAGTTGTCGAACTTTTGACTGTTGCTGAGTATAGGTGGAAATTAATTCCCTGTGTGTTAGGTTTTGGACAACAGTGCGTTCCCCTAGAAGCAGCAACGCCAACGATGCAGTCCACTGTTTCCAGTATCAATCTTGGTTTTGTTCCGGTGCTCTCGCCGTTGCTCGATCTCGGCTAGCATTCGATCTCGATCTCGCTCCAAAACATACGCCTGACTGAGCAGGTTGTTGATCAGGCTGGACTGGCTGTAGAAACCCTGGCCGAGGTCGTACAGTTGAGCTACGGCTTTCCAGTCGTTCGCCATGGCGATCCATTCAATTAAGATGTGCAGCACATTGAATGGTGGATAAAGCAGAGAATAGTAGTTCAACTCTTGCACAAAGTTGTACCGAGCAATCTGCCAGTGAGCGATGTGATTCCGGTTGAGCTCGTCAACAATGATGGTAACCAAGGAGATGAGAAGTCCAAGCAGCAGCAGAGTGGTGTAGAAGGCGTATCCGGACATGTGAAATACTGTAACCAAAAAGCTGCCCAGGTAAGTTGCCGGACAGATCGAGTCGCCTTGGCATTCGAATCCACTCAGATAGTCTGACAGGAATTCACCCATTATTGAGTAGTACGAGTGCACGAACACTCTTAGAAAGTAGATCGGAGTGGACATCTGGGTGACCGTGCCATTATTGGCGTGCATTGCGTAGCCCTGAAAAGTTTTTTTTTCAAATTTTGCTTTCATTTATTTGCACACAAGAATTACGAGTTTTATCCTGCTTGATACGCAATTTAAATTTTCAAACTTCAAGTTTAAATTCATGCTAGCAAATGAGTGCATCACCGTATACTGAAGAATCCATTTAAGTGCACAAGGAAACTAATTAATTCTGTTCGATGCATCGTCTCACTGGCCTGTCTACTTGAAAATCAACTTTTTCAAGGGTAGCTGCGAGTGTACTAACCTGCGGATACAAAATACTGCCAAAGATAAACGCTCCTCGAATCATGACCAGCAGCATGAGCAGCACAAACTGGCACAAGTAGTATCTAATCAGTTTTTCAATCATGCGGATTAGCAGCCCGATGCACGGCCTCGAGGAAAAGAATCGCCAGAGTTGCATAAACATTAGCGAATGGGACAGCACGAATAGATAGCGAACGCCCAGGAAAGTTGAGTCGGCAACTTCGCGCGCTTCAAACGAAGTCGCAGTCCTGTTTTCGAATTGGTGAGCAGTGTGGTAAACCATTCGCCAGATGAACGCTGTCAAGCCGAACAGGTAGGTAAGCACCGACACTATGGCCCAGAAGATTGACTGCCGATAGAAACAACTGCCAAATAATTTTGCGCGGACAAACTGCTGCCCGTTCTCCAATAGGAAACCGAAGAAGAAGATCCAATAGACGATTTCTGCGTCGGAAATGATGTACCGGAAGCTTCGCGTGCCAATCCATAAACCTAATAGCGCATAGGCTAAGTACGTGAGCAAGAAGGCCAGGTATTTCACTGCTGGGGTGCGTAGAAACTCCAGCACGGAGTCGGCGCTCGACGTCGGCGCGTCCCCGGCCATGACGTCGAACTGCCATCGTTGGCCGGGCGCTCCAGTGAGCAGGAGGCTGCCAAATTTTTGTCGTTGCTCCTTCTCGGCTGCTGATGCTTTTCGTCGAAATTTCTCAATTCTTCGAAGGGTGTAGCGCCCAGCTAGGCCCAGCCCGATCAGAAGATTGATGAACGCTAGACACAGCAGGAGGCCGACTCTAAGGAACTGTAAGCCGGGCGACCGCGCTGGAATCAGCCGTTCCAACGTCGGCACAATTACCGGAATCAGCAGCACAAACCAGAGGCCTAATGATGAAGCTATAAACAGGAACCGGTGAGAGCTTGACATCCAAGACAGGCCGCGATACCACAGTAGGCTCATAGCGCTGATAGTGCTAGAAAACTGGAGCAGTTTCAACGATCGAACTTGCATAGTCATGTCTAGCATGCTGGCCCCGCCATACACGGGCAGCTGTTGCAGTTGGAACAGCGCCGAGTTGGACTTCTCGTGCGACTTGTCTAAGTGCCACATCCGGGATATGAGATAGTGTATGAGAACTTCGAGCTCTAATCGATAGTACTCCGCATCCTGGCTGAATAGAGTGCCGACAGAGCTGCGCGCCTGCATAAGACGATTGAGCAGCGCCATGCTGAACAGTCCGAGAGGTATATTGTCCGTGTCTTCGGCTATGAAAAGATAGGGCAACAGGTGATAGCGACCGGACGCAGTCGCCCAGGTCATCAAGCTAAAGGCTGGCGCTCGAAACACCTGCCTAGTACCAATAGAGACTGCTTCCTCGCTAGGGAAACCGAATTTCATCAAACAGATACCGGATTTGCTTTTTAGCCAACGACGCAGCATCTGCTCAATCTGCTGCTTACTAGCTCCATCGTCCGCTACGAAGCTCTGAGACAAAGAGCTTGGTAGGTAGCGATTGAACTTGCCTTTGTACAGATTGTGCAGCTGGCCTTGGATTGCAGCGTCAGTTAGAAAGAACAGAAGCTTGTCCTCAATTAGCATCCTTATCAGGGATACGGATTCTCTGAATAGGACGTAGGTTATAACCAGGTCAGCCCAGGCTGATCTAGCCTTGGCATTGTCAGATAGGTAATTTGCGAATCTTGTATTGATATTGTTCAATAGCAGGCTCTTGAAGGTGCCCAAACCGTTGTACCGAGAATTAACCAAATCGCTCAGAATTGTCGACTGACCACTCTGAGCATCGCGCCGATTGGGTTCATTGATCTTGTAGGAGACAATGTAGTTAATCAGCGCCTGAAAATCCGGGTGCCTGAGCAGAGTGGCCACAGAGTCAGTGCTCAACTTGTTGATGGTGATCTCCAGAAACACCTCAACGTAGGCAATATAGCCAAACCGGTTCAGCAGTCGAATCTGCGGCACTGCGCCTCGCTTCACCAGCTGCTGAATCGCTTTTCGATTGCCGTTCATGGCTGCATATTCCAGTGGCGTCAGGCTGCGAAGGTTTCTCAATGAGACTCGATTCTCCATTGCGTCAGCTAGTTGAGCAACGACTCGCTTGTCGGCGTTGGCCTCCACCGCCAGGTGCAGCGGCGTGTTGCCGTCCGCATCTGTCAGACTGGCATCGGCGCCGCTCTTCATCAGAAGGCGCAGCATCTCCAGTTGTACGGAGGCGGCAGTCGAGGCGGATCGAACTGCTAGGTGCAGGGGACCCCAGCCGGTTCTGCCGTAGACAGCGTTCGGGTCCGCTGCGGCCTGCAGCAGCAGCTTCAGCGCTTCGGCATTGCCGCTAGCAACCGCGACGTGAACAGCCGTCATGTCTTCGTCGTTTCGCACTTCCAGGTCCAGCCCGGCCTGGATGGCAAGCCGCGTCAGTTCCGGGTCGGAGCTGGCGGCAGCTACGTGAACAAGGCCGTTGCCTTGGTACCGCGCCTGATTCACTTGGCTAATACTGTCGGTCTTGATCAGATTAGATAGGTTTTTTAACTTTTTTGACAGAAGCGCCTCTAAGTAATCCATGAATAATTCTCTATGTTTCGTACATTTGCTCTAAGAAGTAAGAAAATCACTGCAGTAGCCAAATATGAAAACGTTTTAAAATTAAGTTTAAAAAAACAATTTTGTTCGTCTGCTCAGTGAAGCGCACTTCTGGAACTAAGAACTATTAGGGAAAAAGAGCTAAAAATTTTGTATCTAGGTTCACAACAGTTTAACTTTTTATTTCGTTTGAATCCAAACCTAGATAGCTAGCTCTTCTAGAAATGAACATCCTGTTTCTAGTCTAGACTGTCTGGCTTCCTAATGTCCCGGGTGTGAGCTTTTTCTCTGCACAAAAAATAGACGACAATACGTTTCCGGTTGCTGTGTACGAGAAGTTTGATTCTTTGGTTCACTCAACTATATTTAGCAAAACTTCTCTCTGTCTGGTAGTGTTGAGTAACACTTATTTACCTAACTAATTCGAGTTCTCAGTAATACATGTATCTATTGGAAGCAAAGTTCAGCGTGTACATTGAGAAGATTCCGCGAGAGATTGGAGACCTCCCAGAACTCGTATTGGAAAGTTTTAAGGTTTAACCAAGAAAGGTTTAACCATGACGAGACTGCATGGCACGATTTTGTGCCCAATCAGCAAAACCGCCCCCGATTGGCTCAGACTGATGGATTAGGACGGTCTAACCCTTTTCCTGACTGCCCGTCTATACCGCCACATCCGTTCCCGATGTACAGCTTGGTTCAAGATGGTGTCATAGACATTTTGAGCTCGAGTTTTTAAAGCTCGTGTACCTTTCCAGACTGAAGCAACTTTTCAAGCAGTTTTTGCCACATAGATTTTGACGCTCACAGCCCTTGCGTTCCCATCGGTGCAGTTAACCTCCTTAGTTTTTTGTTTCATTCTACTAGCTAGATATATAGCGTCATTTTACTAGCAGCGTTGTACTTGTAACTGTACGAGCGTAGTATTAATTTGATCATGAGTTCTTAATCTGATTCGGAGACCGACAACGCGACAGAGTCCCCAATCGTTACCGATAACGAGTCGCTGAGCAACTATGAAGAGCTCTACCAGCCCAGGTTATAGAACAAAACCTTGAGTGGCTTCACCTGGCGATCGGGTGATTGTACAAAAAAGGGGTACCTGGACAACAGGCCATCTCCGACGCTTTCACCTGACTGGCAGCCACCTGAAACTGCCGATGGAAACGAGTCAGCCTTCCTCAAGCTGTACCTGCCGGACGATCGGTTTGAGAACCTACGCAGATGGACCAACAGCAAGGCATGGAAGACTTATGAAGAGTACGAGACCGTCGAGGCTGTGTTTCTAGATTAAATTATCATGAGCTGAAAAGACTTACGGCCGACGAGACATCATGCTTCTGATGGGCGTTGACAAGAAGGCGGAGCTGACCCACTACTGGTCGGGTGATTCCGTGTACTACTGCGTCTTTGTGGTGCAACCGTTCTCTCTGTCAAGGGATCGATTCAAGCAACTTTTGTCCTGCCTGCGCTTCTACAAATCCGATCAACTTTATCAGTGATGAGCCGTTGCAGCAAAGATGCGTCCCTTCCTGGAGCAAGTGCAGTTGCTGTGCTATATGCTATATGCCCCAGCTATCCGTGGATAAGACTCTGGTCCTCTAGAAGGGCAGAGTCGAATTTAAGAAATATATTCCATTTAAGCGAAGTATAACTGCAAGAAAACAGAATGAATAATTGTTACCACAACAGAAGGAAGCCCCCCGTGTGCAACATCATCATATAAATGGCGAACATGTGAAGCAAGTTTTCAAATTCAACTATTTCGTATTTAGGAAGTTTGATTACTTCGGATGGAAGCTCGTATTGAAGGAAAAGTGAACCTTTCTGAAAAACCTGTCCCAGTGGATGAACAGGAACAGCTTAGGAATACTTGAGCCTCAATTGGACCGTGCTTTGTGGAAGACGGTGGTCGCTTACGTCCTCCGACGGTATGGCAACTACAGAGAGAGAGAGAGATTTATTCAACTAGCACCTGATCCACTACTGCCAAGTTTGGCCATAGATAAAGAATTGAAAGCGGCAAAGTTTCCTGTGACACGAGCAAGCTAACTGTCATTTTCTCGAAATATTTTTATGTCATAAAGAAAAATAAAGCAAATATACGCATACGCCAACTGGACATTACTGAGTGAAACATCTAGCGTATTTAGTATCTGTGACAATAATTGACTGCTAGCAAAACGAATTTTAAATCTGCATCATAAATTTACGTGTAAACGTGCTCTCGAACAATCAGTCCAGAAAGAAATTTTAATTTACAAATGTGTATTTCTGCCTATTTCGGTGACTCCCGACAGGAGCACAGATATTGATCGCAGACATGCACTCATACACAAGCTCACAAAGGGTGACACAGCGGCTCTGACTTTCTAATCGTGAGGCATTGGACCCCGACCCCAAGGTCAATTCGTGCACCAATACGTACGCCTAAAACCCTAATCGGCTGCTCTGTTTTGCTTTCATTATTTTGCAATGAGGACGGACTTTCAGCACGGACGTGCCGGTACTTGAGCTCTTTCCCGCATACTGCATTTACTAACTAACAGTAGGAATGGCATTTTCTTCTTCCGTTTTTCTTCTGCTATCTTCTTCATTCTTTTCTTCCCTTTTTGCTATACAATCATACTTTTTCTGGTCATAAATCACCTCCAGATGCTACCTGGCATTCAGGCCTGAGGATCTACATCTACATGTACATGTACAAGGGCCAGATTGTCTGGCTGGCTCTTTTTCTCTCTTTTGATTAAAACTACAGTTTATTGTTCGTGTTTATACAAGCACGGTGATATTTTGACAGTTTTGCCCTCTTCCTGAGAAATCTTCTTGGGGATTATTCCATTGCACTCTCCGGCCTCTTCATCCGCGATCTTAATGCATATTTTCATATTCAATTTGGACTTGGCATTGCTTAAACTCATAAATTATTCCGTGTCAAAATCGGATAATTTATGGCCGCACCTAGCTGTTACTTTTTGAGGCTTTCCCGGGGCACGATAGGGTCTCTCTGCATTTCGGGTCTGGGTAGCAACAAGCTCAGCCAATCAGGATCGACGTATTCCACAATAACAAATTGTATGCCTCAGTTGGTTTTAATTTAAACCGCTGGTTTTTTGCCTGCTAGGAACTCAACCTGGTTTTTCACCTCGCGCTTCGATGGAGATCCCGTTTCCCTGATTTGCCCTGCTAGAACTTCATCGAGAGTCGGCTATAACTCCAGATCAGCTAGTACGAGTCTGGTACTTGCGCGGTCTCTCGATCTGCAGGATTCATTGGCCCACCAGGCTGCAGTCTGAGCATTTGATTAGGGGTGAGAAGCTACACCTGCTTTATAAGTAGCTGAGAGCTAGTACTCGATCTTCATTTGGCCCCATTTTAGTTTCCTGATTGGGAATTGCACTTAATTGCTTGGTTGCTTTTCACGTGTGCTGAGCTTTTCGATCGGCATGCAGAAACACTGCGTTTATTACTAAAGAGTAGCTTATTCACTCTAATCAGTAGAATCGGAATCTGCACTTGTTGAAACCGAAAATTAAATTCAATGTACGTATGTGTACTACGCATGGCAAAACTTTAATACAGGAACTGCTCATGCAGTTGAAGTTCGCAAGGCTGTGGTTATGCGAAATGTTTGATATCTACAAAAAATTTAAGCGGATGTTTTTATTCTGCATGTAATTAATTGATTTGCTAATTTTGAGAAAAAGCTTCATGGTTATATAGGCCTGCAGGTGTACGAAGATTGGTAGAAAATTAGCCCTAATCTTGCCCTAATCTTGCAGAAACAGATGACTTAATTACATTCCATTATTTTCTAGTTTTAATAGTCAATCATTGCCTACATATGCATAGATTTCGCGTCGGCAAACTTTTTTATCTCAAGGGCCAGATACAGAATCCATTAGGAAGCGGAGAGAGAGATCGCTGGAATAGAGAATAGAGAGTATTAAAAGATGAAATAGGAAAGGAGAGGAGTAGAGAGGAGAGAGAGGAGAGGAGAGAAGAGGAGAGGAGAGGAGGAGAGGAGAGGAGAGGAGAGAAGAGGAGAGGAGAGGAGAGGAGAGGAGAGGAGAGGAGAGGAGAGGAGAGGAGAGGAGAGGAGAGAAGGGAGAGATGATGAGAGAAAAGAGAAGAGAGACGAGATAAAAAAAAGAGCTTAGAATATAAAAAACCCTTGCGAAGACCGGATCGCTATTGGGAAGTTTCAAAGGACCGTAGACATCGAATAGAGAGGCTTCGCGGCCTGGGCTAGAGTTTTCCGACCCCTTATGTACATGTATACATGTATGTAGACTTACATACATGCAGCTTAGAAGCCCACAAGGATATTAAATATACCCTCAATGGTTCACTTAAACACTATCGATTGACTTGCTACCCTCTGTCCAGTAGCAAAAGCGTATATTTGCCTTTTGCCTTGTTTCTCATGAGTTGGGTCTAGAGGAAGAGGAATTAAAAATCGTCCTTAACTTTGGGTGCGTTCGAGTGACTTAAAATGACTTAAACTGCCATTTTAACGTCCTTAGTAAAACAAATGTTAAGCAGACTAAATGTAAAAATAATCTAGGTAAATGATAGTCAAATTACAATTAAGAATTAATTCAATTTCTAAAACCGGTCTAAGATTAAAAAACGTCGCCTATACTTCTTCCAACTCAACCTGAACGCCTAGGCACCGTTTTAACTTCGCTCGCAATTACCACATTTATCGTAATTGAATATTTTGTATTCTTCACCTTTGTTCTATCATTTGCTTTCACGTCTTTTTGCTCAGTTCGCTGCCCGTCATTATAGTCTTTGAATAATTGCTTAAATATTGTTTATTTATTGAACTGAGCAAAAAGACGTGAAAGCAAATGATAGAACAAAGGTGAAGAATACAAAATATTCAATTACGATTAAATGTGGTAATTGCGAGCGAAGTTAAAACGGTGCCTAGGCGTTCAGGTTGAGTTGGAAGAAGTATAGGCGACGTTTTTTTAATCTTAGACCGGTTTTAGAAATTGAATTAATTCTTAATTGTAATTTGACTATCATTTACCTAGATTATTTTTACATTTAGTCTGCTTAACATTTGTTTTACTAAGGACGTTAAAATGGCAGTTTAAGTCATTTTAAGTCACTCGAACACACCCTTTGTAAAACATGTTACTAATGAGAACACTCTGGCAATACATAAAGAATGTTTTAAAGCTAAGACTTTAATTAATGATATTAAAAACAGCATTTTAACGTTGCCTTAGTCATGTTAGATAATATTACTTTGTTAGACTGCTTTACAACAATATTATACATAGCGCTGATTTAACTTCGAGTCGTAAGGTAAATTTTAAAATAGGAAGTTTGCATCCAGTTAGTTTTGCATGAATATAAGAATATTGTCTTTGACTCTGTAGTGACAATACAGCATTAAAAATCTTGTCTAAGTTTCAAAACATTACTTTTAAAGCTTTGTAATGAAGCAAACCATCGAGTATATTATTGTCTGCTGCATTGGATTGATTTTCTCAATCCCAGTAGCGTTTAAGATCGTTGTTTCCGTTTTTACTCAAGGGTTAAAAACGATCAAAGGTGTTAACTATCGAAGCCGGCCGAGAATCCTAACTGACCCTAGGTTCGGAAAGTCTTCTTACCTTCATTTAAAAGTAAGTAAAACATTTTTCTTTCTACATTTTCTATAATCAACTGACTTACACTGACCTGGTTTGACTTTGAGTTTGCTCTGAAATAAAATATTAACAGTAGGCCATTGCTCTTGCGTACTGCTCCTACTTTTATAATAATTTTCAAGGTTAATCATACGCTATTTTTGCTTAATAATACTGCTTCAAACTTCATAAATAATATAGCTTGTCATTTTTGGGATTGATTGATTATAAGGTTCTTTATTATCATTGTTGCATTACTATTTTTTATATTTTATGTAATGGTTTTATAATTTTCTAGCAATGTTATGAATTAATAGCAAAGTATTTATTACATTTTTATGCTTTTTGATACCTGGCATTTTGGTAGGCCTAACCCAGTTTGATTTTGGGGTAACAATGCCTAAATTAGAACTAGCCTAAACAAAATTTTATCAATTTATCTTATCAATATATTTTACCAATAAGAAATCAAAACTATAGGCTCTTAAAATAGTTTGTTGCATTTAAGCCATTCATAATTTTAATAAAAATGTTTCATTTTTTATCTTTTAAGTTTCTACTATATGGCCTTTGCCCTACTTCAAAATCAGGCAAATCTTATATATACACTAGAAAATTCTAGAAAACAAAATAGACATAAAAGGGTTGGCATACAATCTAGCATCTAGCATATGGAACAATCCCACAGAGCTATCGTATGGTGTAGCTATTGGCATTCAAAAGATTGAAATATCATAATACAAGAAAGGATCCTTTACATCGCAACACAAAAATGTCCTTTATTGTTATACTGCAAAAAGGTCCTTTATTGTGGAAAAACCTTCCTAGTCCGAGTCTAGTGCATATATTGCAAGTAAATTAGTTTTTCTAGCATAAAACTGAAAATAAAGTGTAGGGAAGTCACTATAGTATAATAGATTTGAGAATCTAGGGTCTGTATAGCCATATACTGTATATAGCTAATATCTTATTTCAAATTGAAGACTTTTCAAAATTTAATATAAGCATATTAGCTTAACAAAATAAATGTTTTTGTTTATAGATTAGATCATTGCAGTCAAATGCTAGAATGAAGGTTTTATTTTTAACTTAGGCACCAAAAAGCAATTAGGATACCAAAAAAGTGATGTTTTTTAGCATTTAAATGTATGTACCATCACAGGAAAATTTCTGATTAAATGGTGCAAGTTTGAAGAAAATTGGTTGAGCCATTTTTTCTCCAATTGATCACACAGCTACATACATAAATATGTACATAAATATAGACAACCCATTTTTATAGCATTTAAATTAATTAAGTAAAGCCTCTTGAATAATATTATGATCCAATGTAAATGTACTTTTTTGAGAAATATATATATAAATCTATTTGTACAATTTCTTATCTAAGTATATCTCTGGTATGACAATTAACTAGGTTATCAAAGTCCAAGTTTCTCAGACTAATAATGGACTTGATAAATCATGCATATAGCTAAGATCAAAGTTGAGATCTTTTTTATTTCAACAGTTTGAATGCTTTGATACATTGTAGGAAATTTTTGCCAACCAATTCCATTGGGCTGGACTGTACTGGTATTTTCAATAAGTCCATTCCAAAACTAGACCTTGAAGCTTTGACCCCACTATGAGACCCAAGCGTGTGTGACATTATAGTGACTTGTTTTGTCTTGTCTTCGTGTCCAGACTAGCGGCCAGGCGCCTTATCTGTTATCTGTCTGGAATTGGATTGTTTGAACTTTGTAGTTTAGCACTGCTTTGCTGCGTGCCTGGGCTGACTGGGTTTGACTTGATTCACTCGCAAAACAAGTGCCACTGTTGACTGATTAAAAGCTGACCCCGCCTTATCAGCTGGGACTTGTATTTTTGATTAACTAAACACTGCACACTGAGACATGGGCGTCACTTGAGCGTCGCGTTCAAAGTTTGTTTACTAAGTGAAGTTTTATTACAGTCGGACTTTGACTAGACTGTTTCAGTCGATTGGTTAGTTAAGATAATATGATAGAAGTCAAAAGTGGACACTCGTGGATGCAATTCTATCACGCAGCACAACACAAGCCCCTCCAAGTAGGGATTCCAATCCCGGGATCCCGGGATCCCGGGATCCCGGGATTGGGGCCAAAAATCCGGGATTTGAATCCCGGGATTTTTTTGGGAATCGAATCCCGGGATTTTTAATCCCGGGATTGCAAAAGACCGGGATCGGGATCCCGGGATTTCAAGGCCTTAATCCCGGGATTGGTCCGGGATTAGAACGACCTTTCAATGCCTAAATTAGATAATTTAAAGTCTAAACGTTTATTTGAATAATAAAACATTTATTTGTTTTTGCTGTTTCTCAATGAAACGTTAAACATTTGCAAAGCTCCTGTCCTAATTGAGCTAAAAATTGTTAATGTGAACTGTAAATTATAGATAATTTTAACTTTTTTTCGTTTTCTACCACGAGACGAGACTGAGGGCCTTTTCATATTGCTTGCTCTGGTTCCAGAACAAGAACCAATTTGTGAAGTATAAACTTTTTGTCTCCATAACTAGAGGGAGATACGTGCTATAAAGTTTTTATTATTGAATGACAGTCGCCAAGAAGAAAGTGAAAAATTGTGCTAAGTGAGGCTGTTAAGGCAGTTAAATATTAACAGAGTTTAATAGTTATACTGCTGTTTTTCTTCGAATTCCGAACCGATTCTGGTTCTGGAATTGGTAATATGAAAAGGCCCTGAGACTCTGAGAGTCGCGAGACCATGACTACTGCACGCGGCACGCCGCACAGTCCGTCTAGCAATTTAGGGATTTCAATCCCGGGATCCCGGGATCCCGGGATTGGGGCCAAAAATCCGGGATTTGAATCCCGGGATTTTTTTGGGAATCGAATCCCGGGATTTTTAATCCCGGGATTGCAAAAGCACCGGGATTCCGGGATTTTGAATCCCGGGATTTCAACAGCATCGGGATTTCGGGACTATTCAATCCCGGGATTGTAAAATGTCGGGATTTTGGAATCCCTACCTCCAAGTGCAGTCATGCATTCTGCTCGTGAACATCGAGCTTTTTGAAAAAAAGCGACTTTGAATCTTCACCCGCAAAATCGGCTAGCGAAAGTATTTAGCGCCACCTTATAGTATAGCCTTGGCGCCACCTTACAGTATAGCCTTGGCGCCACCTTACAGCATAGCCTTGGCGCCACCTTACAGTATAGCCTTGGCGCCACCTTACAGTATAGCCTTGGCGCCACCTTACAGTATAGCCTTGGCGCCACCTTACAACATAGCATTGGCGCCACCTTACAACATAGCCTTGGCGCCACCTTACAGTATAGCCTTGGCGCCACCTTACAACATAGCATTGGCGCCACCTTACAACATAGCCTTGGCGCTACCTTACAGTATAGCCTTGGCGCCACCTTACAACATAGCCTTGGCGCCACCGCCACCTTACAGTATAGCCTTGGCGCCACCTTACAGTATAGCCTTGGCGCCACCTTACAGTATAGCCTTGGCGCCACCTTACAGTATAGCCTTGGCGCCACCTTACAACATAGCCTTGGCGCCACCTTACAGTATAGCCTTGGCGCCACCTTACAACATAGCCTTGGCGCCACCTTACAGTATAGCCTTGGCGCCACCTTACAACATAGCCTTGGCGCCACCTTACAGTATAGCCTTGGCGCCACCTTACAGTATAGCCTTGGCGCCACCTTACAACATAGCCTTGGCGCCACCTTACAGTATAGCCTTGGCGCCACCTTACAACATAGCCTTGGCGCCACCTTACAGTATAGCCTTGGCGCCACCTTACAACATAGCCTTGGCGCCACCTTACAGTATAGCCTTGGTGCCACCTTGCAACATAGCCTTGGCGCCACCTTACAGTATAGCCTTGTTGCCACCTTACAACATAGCCTTGGCGCCACCTTACAGCATAGCCTTGGCGCCACCTTACAGTATAGCCTTGGCGCCACCTTACAGCATAGCCTTGGCGCCACCTTACAGTATCGCCTTGGCCCTTGGCGCTACTTGACACTTATTTGCTGGAACCCACTCAAAATGAAAATGGCGTCCCCATAATGACTAATGAAACTGCTTTGTTGTAATGTTTTAACGTCTTAACCTGCTCCACTTGCATGTATCTGTTTAACTTTACTTAACAGGACATCACGCTGCACTGCATTGAGAATGGCGATCCCCGGAAACCCCTCCTACTGCTGGTGCACGGCTTCCCAGAGTTCTGGTTCAGCTGGCGCCATCAGCTTGACAGCGATCTGGCTGAGAACTACAGGTTAGTGAAATTTTAAATCAATTAAAATAAACCTGCACATGCAGCACATTACGAGCTACTAACAGTAGTTTACTAAGAGTACTAAGAAGCGCACACCCTGTGTGAGCGTGTGTTTGCTCAGGGGTTAGCGAAATGGTAGTGTCCAGATCTTGATCTTGTCAATTCTCGCCTCGCCCACAGGATTGTGGCCATAGACATGCGCGGCTACGGCGACAGCGACAAGCCGCGCGGCGTTGTGAATTATCGAATTGAAAAACTGGTTGAAGATATCCGACAGGCTATTAACGCTTTGGGTAAGATTTGCGTTTCCTGTAGCTTAATATTTCACTTTGAACAAAGGCTGTGATTTACTGGTAGGCTGTTGAGTTTTACAATCATAGTTGTGATGATTTGGGAGAGGACTAGTGGTTTATCCTGGCGCACATATGGACCAGCGGCCCAGGCTCGATTCCAAGTGTAGTTGCATTAATTTTGGGGCTAAATTGGAATCTCGGATTTGCTCTGCTCGTGCAGTTGACATCCTTGAGGGCCAACCCCCAAGGCGCAGTGAAGTGTACAGGCCTTCCCAAAAAATAAAGTCGGGGCCGCTGTACACTCCTGTGCGTTTGACTGCTTACGTATCCGCGCGCTTGTGTGCCTGCTTAGGGGAGTCGGCGGAATGGGCAGCAATGCAGTAATTATAAGAGTTATGATTGAGTAATCGTAAACTAGATACCAGGTAAGAAAAAAAATTATTTCACCAACACCAGGCTACGACAAGTGCTACTTGGCTGGTCACGACTGGGGCGGTGCAGTTGTCTGGTCGTTCGCCATGGCTCACCCGGGCATGGTCACCAAACTGGCCGTACTCAACTGCCCACATCCCGTGGCATTCCAGACCTACATTCGCTCGAATCTGACCCAGTTCCTCAAGTCTTGGTACATGTTCTTCTTCCAGCTGCCTTGCTTTCCGGAATGGCTCATTACTCGTCAAGATCTCGTCTCGATGGACATCGCTTTGAAAGGCGTTGTTAACCAGCAGGAATTGGACGCTTTCAAGTACACCTTCTCGTCGGCTACGGCTCTAACTGGACCCATTAACTTTTACCGGGCCGCGTTCCGCTATCCTAGCCGGGGCGCCGAAGGCGGCAGCAGGAAGCAGCTTACAGTGCCAACCATGCTGGTGTTTGGCGCCAACGATAAGTACATCACGCAGGAAGTGGCTAAATTGTCTAGTGAGTTTCGAATAAAGACAGTTGCTTATTGCAGTGCCCGTATGTCCTTTAACTCTGTTACGGTTTTTCTAGTTTCCAATCTTGTATTGTTCCTGAATGGTAGGGTTCCTGAATGGTAGGGTTCCTGAATGGTAGGGTTCCTGAATGATAGGGTTCCTGAATGGTAGGGTTCCTGAATGGTAGGGTTCCTGAATGGTAGGGTTCCTGAATGGTAGGGTTCCTGAATGGTAGGGTTCCTGAATGGTAGGGTTCCTGAATGGTAGGGTTCCTGAATGGTAGGGTTCCTGAATGGTAGGGTTCCTGAATGGTAGGGTTCCTGAATGGTAGGGTTCCTGAATGGTAGGGTTCCTGAATGGTAGGGTTCCTAAATTGTAGGGTTCCTAAATTGTAGGGTTCCTAAATTGTAGGGTTCCTAAATTGTATGGTTCCTGAATGATAGGGTTCCTAAACTTTGTGGTTCTTAAATAGTATGGTAGGGTTCCTACCTAATAGTAGGGTGCCTACGAGTAACATATAAGTCATGTCTCATGGTTTCTAAATGGTAGATTTCCTAAATTTTTTAGTAGGGTTTCTAAATAGTAGGTTTCTAAATCGCCGGGTTCCCAACTAGTGCGCTTCCCAAGTTGGTATCTTTTTGAATAGCTTCGATCAATCGCCACTCCCATAACATGCAGGCAAGTACTGCAGTCAGATGGAGTTCCAGCTGGTGCCCCAGGCCAGCCACTGGGTGCAGCAGGACGCCCCGGATCAGGTGAACCGCCTTCTGATTCGATTTTTCGGCTCCTCATCCGGCGGAGAAGACGACAGCGGCGACGATCTCAGAGAGTCGGCCTCGGCCGCGGTTCGTCGGGGTCTCGACGCCGCCAAGGACATCAAGGATGGCGTCCGAGAGGATGTTGGCCAGCTACTGGGCGATTTAAACGAGCATTGAAAATTTGAAAGTTGGCACTAAATTAAACAAAACTCTGATTTTTGATGGATTGAGAAGGCTTTCTCAAGTCCGGATTGAAATACATAATTGCAAAGTAGACTATTAAAATTTATTTAACGTCAAAATTAGTTAGGCGCACTACTTTTGTCAAGAAACCAGTTTTATTTATCCAGGTGAAATTTATTTATTTTTCTTTTAACTATATATTTAGTACTACTGTAGTGTTGCTCTTAATTTTATCATTTTTCTATTCCGAATGTTTCGCCGTTAGTATCTGTTTGTTAAAGTGTTAAAATCTGTGCGTTAATTACTATAATTATTGTTTCAATTTTTATTGGTGTTTTGCTAGGTTTGTTAATTTGCTAAACTAGTTTTTGTTACTTTTCAAATTGACGATTAAAGCATTAAATCTATTTTGTGTGTGTTTAGTTAAGTTTGAACAATAAAATCAATACCGGTTATTAGAACTCTTTGACAATAAAACTATACGAAACAGTCCTGATTGAGTCTTCTGTCTTAAAAGTCATTTTTATAAGAGTTTGAGATGTCTAAGGCTGAATTATTCTAGCTACATGTAGTTTATTAAAAAATATATTTTTTTCTTGTTTGGCTTCCCAACGGCCGGAAAACGCTACGAAAATCTTTTCAAAACACCAAAACAATTAAAAAAGATATCCATTAAGAAAGTTTTGCCTAGCATTTTTAAAACCTTTTCTACTACGAGAGCCTACTCGTAACTTCAGAAAAGTATAATGTCCAATTACTGATTCTAGCTGGTTTACGAAAAAATGGTTTGGCTAGATTTTCATTTTTAGTATTACTAGATTTTTAGTATATTTGAAGTAGGAGAGTGTGAATTCAGCATTTAATTTGTACTCGCCAAATTATTTTAAGTCGCCACTCTATGCGCCAGTGAGCAATGTCTCTTGGACTTATTCTGAAATAGAAGATACGAGAAAACTGATCAGGGTAGCTATAATCTGTCCAACCCTCGCACACCGCTCCCCCCACTTCATTCCTCAACTCAAATCTGCCGTGGCGTAGCTGAGTTGCGTCACTCGCCAAGATTGAGAGGCTTTACCTGCACTCTCAAAAGTGGCGACCACATACGGAATCTTTTGTGATGGCGACTTTTCAGTGTTGCTGAGTGAATTTTGATACAAATTAATTAGATTTGCCTCAACAGACTCAGTTAATTCGAGAAAACGAATGTAAAGGCCGGAGAATACTTTATTCAACGGTTGGTGCAACACAAATAATATGAACTTCAAACAATGTTAGCCTTAATTGGATAGTGCATCCAATGGTGTGTTGCGTCTTTCTAGGCCGCTTACATGCAGTAGTTTGTAACTTTCTTATTGCCGTCTTCCCCGTCAGTGCATAGGGTTGGTGAGTCAAGATTATCGATTTTCTAAAAAGTGCGTGCTTTTCTAATTCTAATGTACACTTTTACCCCCGTCGACTCCGCTAGATTCACTCTGCAATTCTGCTTGTATGTACATCTGGCCAACGATTTCTATTCACGCCTAGATATAGTTGGGGTGGTGGCTAGAGGGTTATCGATTTTCTATTTGGCCTGCTCAACCGCCTAGAGCTTCTGTTTCAGCCCATCGGCCCGGACTAGTCAGGCATTCCACTACATGAAAAACACTCGACTAGACGATGGGTCCACGATGGCATGGACTCGACTAGTCACGGCTCCCCGTGGACTCGAGAAATCCGAGCTATTTTCGTTTCTTGGACCCATTAGTAACTAATATAGTAATATAGTAACTAATATAGTAACTAATATAGTAACTAACTAACTAACTAACTAACTAACTAACTAACTAACTAACTAACTAACTAACTAACTAACTAACTAACTAACTAACTAACTAACTAACTAACTAACTAACTAACTAACTAACTAACTAACTAACTAACTAACTAACTAACTAACTAACTAACTAACTAACTAACTAACTAACTAACTAACTAACTAACTAACTAACTAACTAACAACTAACTAACTAACTAACTAACTAACTAACTAACTAACTAACTAACTAACTAACTAACTAACTAACTAAATAACTAACTAACTAACTAACTAACTAACTAACTAACTAACTAACTAACTAACTAACTAACTAACTAACTAACTAACTAACTAACTAACTAACTAACTAACTAACTAACTAACTAACTAACTAACTAACTAACTAACTAACTAACTAACTAACTAACTAACTAACTAACTAACTAACTAACTAACTAACTAACTAACTAACTAACTAACTAACTAACTAACTAACTAACTAACTAACTAACTAACTAACTAACTAACTAACTAACTAACTAACTAACTAACTAACTAACTAACAACTAACTAACTAACTAACTAACTAACTAACTAACTAACTAACTAACTAACTAACTAACTAACTAACTAACTAACTAACTAACTAACTAACTAACTGACTGACTGACTAACTAACTAACTAACTAACTAACTAACTAAATAACTAACCAACTAACTAACTAACTAACTAACTAACTAACAACTAACTAACTAACTAACTAACTAACTAACTAACAACTAACTAACTAACTAACTAACTAACTAACTAACTAACTAACTAACTAACTAACTAACTAACTAACTAACTAACTAACTAACTAACTAACTAACTAACTAACTAACTAACTAACTAACTAACTAACTAACTAACTAACTAACTAACTAACTAACTGACTGACTGACTAACTAACTAACTAACTAACTAACTAACTAACTAACTAACTAACTAACTAACTAACTAACTAACTAACTAACTAACTAACTAACTAACTAACTAACTAACCAACTAACTAACTAACTAACTAACTAACTAACTAACTAACTAACTAACTAACTAACTAACTAACTAACTAACTAACTAACTAACTAACTAACTAACTAACTAACTAACTAACTAACTAACTGCAATTTAAAAGAACGCTGCGTGATGCACTTTTCAGTGAGAAGATTTCATACTAAAAGCGGAATCAATAATCGTAATAACACCGCCCACAGTTCGTGTAAATCAACTGGGTCTTCAACGCTCCCAATTTCTATATTCATCGGAGCAGGTACGAGTATTGGCTGCAGCTATAATTACTTCGAGTTCCCACTGAGTACCATAATGTCCCGCTGATCGCACCATCACTGAATCACTGAATCATCTCTTATTCATGAGAACTGCAGTGGATTTGTCATAAAAATGAGTGCACATGAAAATTAAATATAGAGGGTAAACACTCAGCGTATAGATGCTGCCTATACGCAACGGTAACTGGTTGTTAATTTTTACTCGAATTTTATGATTCGAGTTGCTTCTGACTGTTTCTTCATCACAGATGCATAACACGGCATGACACACCTACACTAATTTTTGGCATATTGAGAAAGAATATACTTTATTTATTTTCTATCATCTACCATCCGATTCTTTTTCAACTTCTTCTTTTCGAATCCGCCTCTTACCACCCAGAATTCTCTCTGTCTGAGTTCTAAGAAACCGCTCTCCCTCCGATTCTGCCCTCTCTTTCCTTAAATTCTAAGAATCTACTCTTTCTTTCCAGGAAATCTACAAATCATAAATCATGGAACAATAAAATATGTACAGTATTTTTATCAACCACACGAACTAAACGATAAATGTGTAAAGAAGTAGAAGCAAATCGTCGAGCGTTGTGAAAGATATTGTGCGAATAAAAAACAAGGATTCAATAAACACATTTTGTCCCTTTTGTGTTTTCGGCTTACACGCGGCTATTCAATTGCAATCATTTTTTATTTCAATTTCAATTTTATGTGCTCTAGCTAGACGGTTTGGCTGGACGGTTTCTATGCCTGCCCCTAAACCGACCAAGGACCCGGTGTCTGAGTCTCAGCCATGGCAAAAAATATGGCCGTAGGAATGGGAATATTTGAAATAAAATAGTCTATTCAATGTACCAGGCTGCTGTGCTTGGGGTGGAGAGACCAAGCAACGTACGGAGTAGCTTCTATATCCAGTCTGCAGTGAGGCATAAAGTTTTTCTCTTAACTCGTGGCAATAATGATGTCTCCTCCCATGCAGATTGATGCAGATTTTTTGAAATGTTCATTTAATGATATTATTCTGGGACTGCATTAATCTTCTAAAGCAGTGCAAGTCTGTTGTGAGTATGTGCTACTACTCAGGTATTTATTACTAATCTGGAAGAGTGGGACTAATCTGGGCTAGTGGTGCTAATGTATGGTGCTAATCTGGGGGGAAATAGTGCTGATCTGGTGAGCGGTGCTAATCTGGTGAGCGGTGCTAATCTGGTGAGCGGTGCTAATCTGGTGAGCGGTGCTAATCTGGGGAGCGGTGTTGATCTTAGGAGCGGTGCTAATCTGGTGAGCGGTGCTAATCTGGGGAGCGGTGCTAATCTGGGGAGCGGTGCTGATCTTAGGAGCGGTGCTAATCTGGTGAGCGGTGCTAATCTGGAAGCGGTGCTAAATCTGGTGAGCGGTGCTAATCTGGGGAGCGGTGTTGATCTGGGGAGCGGTGCTGATCTTAGGAGCGGTGCTAATCTGAGGAGCGGTGCTAATCTGGTGAGCGGTGCTAATCTGAGGAGCGGTGCTAATCTGGGGAGCGGTGCTAATCTGGTGAGCGGTGCTAATCTGAGGAGCGGTGCTAATCTGGGGAGCGGTGCTAATCTGGGGAGCGGTCCTAATCTGGGGAGCAGTGCTAATCTGGGGAGGGAGGCTAATCTGGAGGAGTGGTGATAATCTGGTGCTAATCTTATGGAAGTAGTGCAAATCTGAAGAAGTGGGGCTAATCTAACAGTGGGACAAATATAGGAGAATTGGGGCTAATATGGGGAGTAGTGTTAATCTGGAGGATTGGTGCTAATGTATGGAGTGGGGGTAATCTGAGGGAGTGGATATTAATCCCGGTGGGAGCAGTGCTAATCTGTGAGGAGAGTGCTAATCAGATGGGAGTGGTGCTAATCAAGGTGGGAGTGGTGTGCTTATCAGGGTGGGAGTGGTGCCAAACTGGGGAGAGTAGAGCAACTCTGATGGTAATCCTCATGTCAGGTTTATCGTGCAACTAGTGCGAAGTTTAATATTGTGAAAACAAGACTAACTTAGACAAAAAATATAGAATAACTATACGAGCCGTGAGAGACCTTTTAATTAACTGACATCGCAAAGTTACAAACATTGAGAAATGTAACTCAGTATAATTCGGTCTGAAACTGCTTAGATATTTGCTACTGCAAAACTGCTTTCAGATTAGTGGCATTTGCTCAGCGACTGTACAAAACTGCTTATAGACAAGCGCTAAACTGCTAAGAAGCCACCCGGAGAAAGGCTAAATGGCTAGTCAGATATACTAAAAATCCAACTATACTAAAAATAAAAACTATGTATCTACCTAACTACCTACCTACCTACCTACCTACCTACCTACTTACCTACCTACCTATCTATCTATCTATCTATCTATCTATCTATAGGAACCTTCGTTTAACTTGACTCTGCGTAGTCAGAATTTTGTGGGGTTTTCTGCATTCGATGCGTATTTATGGAGCGCTGGTACACAAATTTTTGCAAAGGAATGCTTAATTTTTTCGGGATTAAATATTCGAAAAACTCGATTTTTTGCCCCGTTTTTTAAAGTTCAAACAGTTTCTTTTTGATTGAGAAGCATTCTGACTGTCGATGCAATTGTATTGCATCATAACTCAGTGCCAACTATAGCATTGGTTCTCTACACTCGCGTGGAGAGCTACAAGCGTTGAAAGGTTGCGCAACACATTTTTGATATTGAAATTGAGGGGCGGGTGTCGCTATTCAATTAGTCCTGGGCATTGGCTTGGTTTTTAATTTCAATGCATTAACTTGCAGGCCTCTCACTGTAGCTGGCTTTGCTTTGCTAATTCAACAAAAAATATTCCAATTAGTTGAGGTCCAAGCTATATATGAATAAATTTATTTGATTTTAATCATCCGCCGAGGAGGCAGACTCGAACCTTGGACCTTATGCCGAGACTAAACCTAATCCTAGTGCCTACACCTCGGCTATTCCACCTACTGATCGGAGAGCACAAAAATCTGCCATATATGCTTCGGCACTGCAGTCAAATACATGTTCATAGCAGTGATAGGCTTGCTCAGTGTGCACAGGTTGTATGCAGGCAGAGCCAATGCACAGTTGAGTGAGATCTATAAATAGCAATTTTCTATGGAGTCAGAGCCAGGGTCAGAATGTACACACGCAGCCACTGTGTATTTTCCTCTCCGCTGCACACGGCAGCCTGTATTGAGGCCTACACAGTGAAAAGAGAAAAGTTGTGGCGCAATCTTAATTGGAATTGCTATTCAGTTAGTCGAGATTTTGACCTTTTCTAGCCTCCGATTGAAAGCATTGGGAAAACTCGTTTTTCGAATATTTAACCACTTTCCCATTCGAATTTTTCAATGCAATTGTGCTAGCCCTTCTGGTTCCTACTGAAATTATCTCACCAATTTGCTGCAGTCCTTTAGTTCTAATTTCTCTATCCTATAAATTGTCACTAATATATCTACTTTGAGTAGCGTTGGCAGCCCTAATCTATGACTCTTTCCTAGAGATTTCTAATTTCACACGATTTCCTAGAAACCTTGCGATAGAGTGTAGTGCCCGAGCGGTAAGACACTGTCTAATTCCCTACTAGTTCAGTCCGAAAGTCTAGCGTTTTCCAGGGATCAAGGGTGTCCAGCGGTAACTAATCTACTTCCCTAATACCTAATCTCTTAATGCCTAATGCCTATTATTGGCCTGTACGGCTTTCTTAGGATCTGTACGATCTCGATCTCCCTACTCAGGTTTCTATTCTTGGGTCTCCACGACCTCAAGTTTCCTAACCAGATCCCAAGTTCTGGGTCTCCACGACCTCTGGTTTTCCCTATCTAGAGTCCTGGTTTTGGGTCTCCACGACCTCTGGTTTCCCTATCTTATGAAAGAAATAACGAGATAAGTCTTAGCCAAATTTAGATTTGTTTCGCTAAAAGATTCTCGCAAGAATAGTTAAAGGCAATTATTGAGGACGATCGCCGAGGTTATATTTTTCTAGCGTCAACCTGATTCCATATATACAGAAAATTTGGGGAAGGTGGGACGCATTTTAACAATTACTAAAATTATAACAAAAGAATTTGATTTGTTTGGGGAATTTAAACAAATGGGGAAGAAAATTTCTGATTGGCTGTGATTAAAACTCGGGTTTAACTACTGTTATAAGTAATATACATAGTTTATAAGGATTCTGCCTCACAATTAAATCCACAAAATCTCACAAGAATTTGCAATTGAATAAAGCATGTTAAAAAAACGGTTCAGGCATTCAGGCTGTAGACTAGAATACCGGTCAGACAGACATACCTTAGAGATTTAAAGTATAAGACAGACAAACCTTAGAAATTTAGTATATTGTGATACCGGTAAAACAAACAAACCTTAGAGATTTAGTATATTGTGATGAAGATTTAGTATATTGTGATTGTGATGATGAAGGAAGCAATCTAAGTTTGTACATTTGCAGTGACTGCAGCTAGGGTGCCCGCTCCCTGGTATTTTTTATTTCTTAATTTTTTTATTTCAATGTGGGTGGCCGCGTAGAACAGAATCAATCCATTGGCACATTTGGCCATGGTAAAAGTAGAGGCACTATAATTTGCAACAATCAGAAAATTGTGCGTCTATAAACCAATAAATATCGCGCAAGCACCGACTGAAAAACGCAAAATGTCAAAAAAATTCTACTGACGGTAGGGCTTATGATTGTTTAAAAACAATGTTTTAGAAGCTAAAATTGAATTAGTGATATAAATAAAAAAATTAACACTGCGAGTGTCTGTCATGCATTTTGCCCTTATTCGGATGCCAAAGCCCTTATCGGAACCAGTGCGAGCGACTTCTCAGCCATCCGTAAGATTGGCGAGAACAAAAGGGCCCGTGGTCTGCACCAGCCAGAAGGGCAGCTGGGTGTCATCTTTAATTGTACTAGTTTTATCGTAAAAACTTCTCATCATAATGTAGTTGATGGCACTGATGAGCGAGACGATGTCTGAGCCTTTCCCGAACTTGTCAAGAGCATCGCACAGGCTATTCACAAACCGGCTGCCTTGATCTGTTCTGCGAAAGCTTTTTTCACCTATGCTTGTCGAGTGCGCCACGATCATGTCCGGGTAGACCAGTCGAGTGGGATGGTCAGAATTGCTCGATGGGCTTCCATCTGGGTGATCTCGGCATAGCTGAAATATGACGAGTTTTTTCTTTCCTGAAAGGCTTTTGCTATCGTTCAGTATTTTAGATTTTCGTTTCCGACGCTTCCGAGTGATCGACTCCAATGATTTTTCCCAGTTTTCCGTGGGACATGATGACCACAATGCAGGTGTCACCGTGACGGCTATCATCGGCAAATTGTTTCACTTCAGATTGAACTTTCTCTGCACTGAGATCCTCCGCAATTTTAGTGTCGTAACCAAACTTTTTGAAAGTACTTTTCAATTTTTCACGATCGATGTCGCTTCCTTCTCTTACAAATTTGTACAGTCGTTCTTAAATGTGTAATTATTATTAAGGCGAGACCCGCTTTTGCGCTTTCTTTAGTGGAAGGTGGCTCGACTGAAAAAGGTTTTTTAAGAGACATTTTATCGATGGAATGAGGCAGCTTTTAGACTGAAATAGTGTTTAAGATTTTCCATCGACTGACCCTCATTAGCTTATTGTGCTACCTTTTTGTGCTGGCTGATTTAACGTAATTACGAATACATTTGCTCTTTTCTACCTGTTCTGGTTAGTAATAATGCACGTAATTCCGAATCACAGAGCAACTGCACAATTCGACAAAACGATTTCACAGTCGAAAGATAAGTTATGGAATATAAAATACGAAGTATAATTTGAATAAGCTCAAAAAAGGTACTCACGTGAGTTATTCAATGGACGACTGGTGTCTGTGATGAAGAAATACTTGGTAGTCTGCACACACCACAGTGGAGGCGAGGCCTTCAGCTTCTCATTGATCAGCGAAATCATTGACACCACGTCCTCAGTGGCTGAATATTTGATGAAGGTGTCGCAGATCACCCAAACTAGTGAGCTGCCGTCATCAGTGTCGGAGTCTGCAGCAGCCGGCTGGCACCAAATCATTCCGCCATGCGGATGAACTCGCACTTCAGGCTTTGTGTGTTTGCGGCGGGTCCGGATTGAGTCAACAATAGCCGGCACGAACTGGGAAAGTCCAGCGGGCGCGCCATCGGCACTTGGCGGTTCGGTCTCCCAGTGCTGCAGGATGATCAGTCTGGGCTTGTCCTGGAGTTGTTCGCCAGCTGCCATAGAATCGCTGGTATTGCGAATAAAGTTTTGGCTGAGCTTGCGCTCAGACAGAATCACTAAGACGCACGAATCTCCATGGTATTCAGAGTTTGCAAAATTCTTCACACTGGTTTCTGCTGCGTTCTCAGTACTGGCGTCGGTTTGCACATCTGTGACTTTGAACTGCAGTTTGTCGAACAGCCACAGCAGACGCTTCCAGTCCGTGAGCATTGCTTTGCTGATATTATTTTCTGGGTAGATGTTTAAAATGATAAGAGCCTTCGGAAAAGTTTCACGACTATTAGGATAAATCAACGAATTGTCGGGATCTGTGTGTTGATATGATTGGTAAACGGCTCAGCGAATGAAATGGCGCCAGATTGCCCAGACGTATGTGGTTCCGAGATGTGTCGCAAAAAATTCTTTGTCTTTTGTACGCACAATTTTTCAAAACCCTCAATGTTGTAAAGAACATCAGCTGCACAAGTTTCGGCATTCCATTGCTTGGTCTTCTGTTTGATTAGGCTGTCACTTAGGAACTTTCTAATATTGTCAGAACTGTCAGCAATGTAAGAAATTGTCGAATTTTTGTATTCGAATCCACTGGCGTTGAATTTACTTTTTAATTCTTCATCCTTCTCATTTGGGTTGCCATCACAGACTCTGCAGTACAGCAGCAGCTGATCGACATCTTTCCCAAACCGAGCAATAAGAGGCTTCAGGAAGTCTTCCATGTTGCATGCGGATGTCTCCGAGCAGACGACGGCGCAGACAACTTGAATGACTGGACCGCTGTCGAGTTCAGCAAAGCCGCAGAAATGTTTGCGAGGGGAAATGTCTTCCTAAAAAATCCGCATTTACTCTCCATAAACTCGGTATAATTTATCAGCATGTCTTTGTGTTCATCAGCGAAGACCAGCAGCAGTCGGCGATGATCTGAAAGGGTAAAAATTAAAAAAATTGTCTCGTTTTGGGCGGTTGCCATACGATCGTTCTAAAAGTTTCGGCTTAAACGTTTATTCAAGTATACGTATTTTATAGATCTTTCGTCAGCTATAGAAAATTTATGAAGAAAGCGAACCCCTTACCAATAAAAGTTGAAGCGTCTTTCGTCATGTTTTCTGATAGAAATCAACGGATGTTTTTATTTGTTTTAAATCTCTCAAGTTGCCTTTGAAAAATTCTCGCTGAAAAGGGGCATAAATTCGGTAGCAAATTGTTATGAAATTTAGCTGTTTGCAGTACGAGTACAAAACACTTGCCTGAACTACCTGACAGTGCATAAAGTGATTTTACGAGTGATTTTTATTTTAGAAAACTGTTGATTTGTGTGCTCTCGATTTATCTTTTGACTTCGAACTGTCTTAGCATTTTGAAACAGCTAAATCAATATACCTAAATCTCTATCTAAATTTAGTTTCTATTTAACACGTTTCTGCTCGTAGAAAATGAAAGTCAATTGAAACGGTTTGAGGTGAATGATGAAGCATTTTTTGCTGTATTGTTAGAAAAAAACTGTTAAGCGACAGAAACAGCAGGACAGTGGAACTTCACAAATAATTAACTGTAAATTACTCATAATCAAGAGCTAGCCGAGGATTGTTAATGATAGTTGGCTGAAAAAAATAGTACTAATAATTATTAACTAAATACGTTAAGCTTCATACATTGAGCAGTAAAAACTTTCTATTAAAAAGTCATCGCAATAGTTGCGGAACGTACGTTATTACTTCAAGTAGTTGACGTCAGATTAATTCTCAAATAGCAAGAATGTGAAAATTATTTTAAACAATTGTTTTTAGCTAAGTTTATGACGCGATCTGAGCTTAAATTTGGTATAAAGGATTTAAATACAAATTAAAAATTAGTTCAAGAAAAATGTGTTGAAAATTTCCGGTATAAATAATAAAATATGTACAGGTTTTTTAATCAACCACACGAACTAAACGATAATGTGTAAAGAGGTTAGAAGCAAATCGTTGAGCGAGTAAAAGATAGTGTGCGAATAAAAACAAGGATTCAATAAACACATTTTGTCCCTTTTGTGTCTTCGGCTTACACGCGGCTATTCAATTGCAATCATTTTTTATTTCAATTTCAATTTTATGTGCTCTAGCTAGACAGGTTTGGCTGGACGGTTTCTATGTCTGCCCCTAAACCGACCAAGGACCCGGTGTCTGAGTCTCAGCCATATATATATATAGCGCGACGCAGACAAAAGCACAGACAAAAAGAGATCTAGCTAGACTTTGCGCGGACGCGTTCGCAGAACAACCGAGAGGGGCAAGCCATAGCAAGAAATATGTCCGTAGGAATGGGAATATTTGAAATAAAATAGTCTATTTAATGTACCAGGTGCTGCTGTGCTTGGGGTGTAGTGGACCAAGCAACGTACGGAGTAGCTTCGATCCCTCATTAGATCTGCCAGTGTACTTTATGGAGAATTTCTGATTTGTATTACATTTACCTATAATTGGATTACAACAATTAACAATGGGTGAGAATTATTAAAAAACGTGCTATATTATAGTATAAATAAATTTACTCTTACTTTTGCGCATTAATCAACGTTTAATAATTAATTATACTCAACGCAGTTGGATAGGGCTGTCCACTCCAGCACAACTTTTAGAATTATATGGAGCATCAGGAGCGTCATCAGTCAGACGAATCCCATTAGAAGTTAGTGAATCAACCGCATTAAGATCATCATGCTCTGCCCGATGATCCACACAGGGTATCAATGACCTGGAACAGGGGCTGCTCCACGATCCTCAACTGCAGGCTAATCCTGGTGATCTGATTCGATAATTATTTTGTAACTCCTGTAAGTCAAAAGCATTGTTGCATTCTGACGGATTTTGTGAATTTTCACCAGCACCTTGAACTTTGGGCCAGAACCTTTTTCCGCTTTGAACAAACCACCAAGGCTGCTGACTGAATCCTTGATAAATCGAGTTGAGCATTAAGTAATTCACCAGAGGAATGATCGTTACAATGTCATTGTGAGGAAAAAGATCCAGCACTGTGCAGAAGCTCTGGATGAACCGGCTGCCCTTGCTCTTCACACGCAGACTGAAGTCATTTGGCAGGGTAGAGTGAGCGATTATCATACCCGGGTAGAAGGCCAGACACGACACCTCGTCTGGTAATTGACCTGGAACACGACAGCACTGAAATATGGCTAGCTGAAAGTTGTCTTTTGTCCCTGATTCATCTGAGAAAAGTTGTAATACATCTTTTTCTCCTACAGGCTCTTCATCAGAGCCGAAGACTTCGCCGAGGCGTCCGTGAGACATAAACGCAACGACAGATGACCTGCCGTCGTCAGACTCTTCGGAAAACTTCTTAACTTCGTGTTTAATTTCAGCTCCGTTGAGATTCGACCTGATCGAGACCTTGTAGCCGAGTCTTAGGAGACTCTCTGTCAGCCTTTGACAGTCATGCTGGCTACCGAGCCTAGCGCTTAGTTTCTCTTTGAAGATAACATTGTGCACGATGAGTGCTCTGGGTGCTCTGACACATTCTGAAGTGGATTCGATTGCTGGGGGGAGCTTTGGGTGCCATCTCTTCCGCGTTTCGGACAGTCGGAACTCATCAACTACAACTTCTGACTGAACGGTGTCGTCCTGCGCAGTAGTAGATCGTTGAACACTTGATTTGATAGTATAGTTGCCTAGCCATTTAATCACTCTTCCCGTTGCCCATTTTGGGATTTCATCATTACGCTTGAACACGAAGTTCTCTCTTTGAGAGGTGCGCCCGTCTTGAAAATTTCTGCCAACAACGGAAATTCCATTCAGGCTTTCTGACATCCTCGCATCTTGGAGCAATGAGTCAAGAAATTCTTTGACTTCCTCTTCATTGCCAAAGAAACAGGCCATGCTGAACTTGTCAGGCAAGTTTTCTACTTGCCGGGCTACCTGTAACTCCCTCTGAGAAGATTCTTCGGTGTCATAGACCTCGCAATAGATAAGCAGTATGCTGTGGCGAGCTTCTGTCGATCTCGCGATACCAATATCGCGGATTATTCGCCACAGATCCCCATCGCTATGACGTTGGCGCACGACAACAATAACTACGAGGTCTTTTTGAAAATGGTCTTTCTCACGATCGAACGCTTTTCTTAACGATTTCATGTCACCACGTGTGCGGTCCACGTGTACTTTAAAGCTTGCGTACTCAAGAAACGTTTGGTAGTTTCTGACAGCATCGAATAAATACTCTGTGAAAATCAAGGCAACACCAGTTCGACCTGAAATTTTGTAGAGAACATACTCGTATTAAGTACTTTTTACTAGCGTCAAAGAAGGCTGCAATGCGTTAGATTCAGTACACTCAATAGACGGCAAAGTGATGTGATAGACGGTCAGTTGGAGCCGGAGAATTTCTCAGTCTTTTCTCATTCGTTGCCCATTTTCAAAGTTTATATAGGCTTTTCAAATTGCCAATTACAGAACCCAAATCGGTTCTGAATATCTGTGAATCCAAGTAGTAAAACTATACTTCTATACTTCTTTCCTGGAGTATATGATATTTTAGTGGTCTGCAAGAAGCGTTAGACCAGACGAAGCAGAAGTGCATCGCTTTTATTTGTTTTATTTGTAAAAGGGGAACAGCCAG